>CAUYQU010048843.1:0-10859 GCA_963574635.1 Cheracebus regulus | reverse complement strand
CTCCTGAGAAGCTAGGACTACAGCAGGCATCACTATGCTGAGCCAATATTTGTTTTTTGTGGAGACAGGGTCTTGCTATGTTGCCCAGCTAGTCTCGAACTCCTGGCCTCAAGAAATCCTCCCACCTTACTCTCTCAAAGTGCTGGCGTTACAGGCATAAGTCACCATGCTCAGCTTAACCAGGAATGCCTAAGCTTATGTTAGTTCCTATAGGAATCAAAACAGAGCACAGTAACTCAGTAGGTATTTAAAAGGAATTTGTTGAAGAAGTAGATTGATTGTTACTCAGGATACAATCAGACAGGAAGCTACTGGAGTAAACCAGCTATAAAGTGGAAAAGTTGCCCTCTTCCAGGTTCTTGTACCACCTTGTATCAAATACTTTCCTTCCACAACACTTACCCCGACTTTAAATTACATATCTAATTGTGTGAGCTGTTAAATGCCCATTTCTTCATCTATTATAAGTGTTATGCAGAAGAGGCAGTTTGTTCCTTGCTACACCCCAAGGCACAAAGGAGTTCAAGGAATGTGCAATGAAAATTAGTTAGATGAATGTGTTAGGAACCTTCCCTTTAATAAAGCTGGATCCCACACTAGCCCCTACACCCTCTCATCACCAAATATTCCTGCTTCCTCTCACCTGCACCTGCTGTTCTCTCCTCTCCTACACAAATCTACCTCTCCAGCCTGGGTCCCACCTACTTCATAACAACTTTCATGACTATTCCAGACCCTTTATCCATCTCCGACTTTTCATCACACCTACGTTGTACATAACACCAGTGATCTCTTAATAAGGTCATTACTACTTTATGCTCTAATTGCTTCCTGTATTCAAAATCTTCTCTCCAACCACATATGAATCCCTAAACTTCTCTTGTATCTTACAATACCTTGTACAAGTACAGAACTGGTCAATCAATAAATACTCACTAGGTATTTGAGGAAAAAAATGATGCCAGGTACCATCTTTATCAGAAACTAAATCAATTCTACTAGCCTTGGAGAAACCACCCTATTCCTAGTATGTGACCCTAATCAGAGCAACTCAGATGACTTGGAGATTAATGTATCTGAACCTTAATTTGTAATAAATATGTCCATAAATCGAGAATATGATACAGTATCAAAAAAATGCTGCTTTAAATTTAGGAGGAGATTACCAACAGAATAAATCCATGAATCATTTTCTAAAGCAAATGATTCCTCCCCTAAGTCTTCATTTATCACATCTTAAAATAACATTTTATTATCAGATGATTTTCTTAACATAAAGAGAAGAAGACTTGGGAAAGATAAGAAACTCTGAGGAAAAAACATCTGGAGGAAATTCTCATTCTGGCTTGAGATGTCATGTTCTCCTCAACCTTAACCCCATCTTCATTGCACAGAGCTGGCTTTTAAAGGATAATTCGTGTCCTGTATTATTAAGGCAATAAACAAAAATAGAAAACGACAAAAATAAGATATGCTTGGCATTAATTCTTAAATTCATTCATTCATTTATTTATTCCACAATATAGTGGAATCTACAATACAGTGAGCATCTACTACACACCACATATTATACGAGGCACTGTGGGATACTAGACAAACTTATACAGTCCACTATGGGAAGATAACAGAACGCAGACAGCGCAGAATGCCCTAAGAGAAGAACAAATAAAATGCTGCAAGAATTTAGAAGATGGAGAACTTTCTTTCTCCTGGGAGAATCAGGAAAATTTCCTGGAACAGAGAGCACCTGAGATGGGTCTTAAGACATGGGCATGGCTTAGACATGCAAAGATGTAAAGACTGACCACATAAGCTCAAATAACAGGATGCCAGTGACCCACTGGAGTGAATGTTCTGTTTGGCTAAGGTATAGTGGAACAGAAACAAGAAATAAGGTTGGAAAGCTGTTTGAGACCAGATGTAGAGGGGCTTAAAGACCAAGCCAAAAAGCATGCACCTTTGTGAACCAAACAGCACTGTTCAAATGTCAATGTACACACAAATCATCTGGCGATCTTGTCATAGTAGTACTGGAGTAGGACCTGAGATTCTTCATTTCTAACTGTACAGATGATGCTGACACTGAGAGACTACAATTTGAATATCGAGAACGTAGATGGGCCAGGTATGGTGGCTCACACCTGTAATTCCAGCACTTTGGAAGGCTGAGGTGGGAGGATTACTTAAGGCCAGGAGTTTGAGACCAGATGGCAACATAGCGAAATGCTGTCTCTAGACAAAATAAAATAAAATAAAAATAACTGGGTATGATGGTGCACACCTGTAGTCCCAGCTACTCAGGAGGGAGGCTGAGGCAGGAGGATCACTAGAGTCCAGGAGTTTGAGGCTGCAGTGAGCCAGGATCATGCTATTGCACTTCAGCCTGGGTGACAGAACAAGATCTTATCTCTAATAATAATCATCATCATAATAAAAAGAATATAGACAATGGGGAGACATTGAAAGTTTTACAAAAAAAAACTCACTGATCGCCAGTGTGTTCCAGGAAGACTAATTACAATCCCAGTGAAGCAGGCAGATTGGAATGGGGAGAAACTGCAGATCAAGCGTGTCCAACCCACCGCCTATGGGCCACATGGGGGCCATCCAGCCCAACACAAATTCGTAAACTTTCTTAAAACATTATGAGTTTTTTTTTTTTTTGCAATTTTTTTTTTAGCTCATCCACCATTGTGTTAGTGTATTTTAAGGGTAGACCAAGACAATTCTTCTTCTTCCAGTGTAGCCCAGGGAAGCCAAAAGATTGGACACCCCTGCTATGGACTGTGATCCTCAATGCTGGCTGTTCATTAGAATCACCTAGGAAGCTTTTACGCCACCCTGTTATCCAGGCCCCACTCATTTAATTGGTCTCGAGTGAGGCCCGGATTTCTGTATTTTTTTAAAGTTGTCCAGGGGGGAAAAAAAAAAAAAAAGTTGTCCAGGGAATTCTAATGTGCAACCAGGGTTGAAAATCTCTGCTATAGAAGATATAGTAAATACTGCAATCATTCAGGCAAAAAAGATAATGATCTAAACTAGGGCAATCCCAGTGGGAACCAAGTGAAGGGGCCAGTTGTATAAAATGAAGTAAATGTAGAAGAAATAGACCTTAGCAACGCCTAGAGAGAGGGGGAGGGGGAGAGGGAGAGAGAGAGAGAGAGAGAGAGAGAGAGAGAGAGAGATTAAGACAGACCCTGAGTTAACCTCTTTATGCCTCAGTTTTCTCATCTATAAATTGAGGATAATAACAATAACCATCATATGGAGTTGTTGTTGGGATTAAGCAAGCTAACATATATGTAAAGACCTTAGTAGTATGCCTGGCAATAGAGCTATAAATGAGTTTGCTGTTATTATTAGCATGGTGCATCACCTATTCTCATCTCTATGAAATGTTGAATTGCGCATAAGACTGATCTGGAAAAGGAGAAGTCCTTGAGGGCTTTCAACCAATCTGAATCTAGTAGCTCCTGAATCCAGATGGATCTAAGTGGTGTGCCCTGCCCCCATCCACCCTGGACCCCATTCCAAGGTCTTTGAGAGTAACAGCCACAGAGCCCCTACTTGAATTGCTGGTCCTTGGTGCTGCGTGTCTTGGCCAGGAAGCGTTCAGCCAGCTTCTCCAGGTTGCGGGAGTAGTCCATCTCAATCTCTGCCTTCTTTCGGAAGAAGTCCTGGAGGTCCTGCAACAGTTGCACTCGGAGCTCACACTGCTGGTCCAGGCATTTCATCTGCTCTGTGAGCTGAGCACGGATCTCTACAACGAAAACAAGAAAAGACAGTCAGAAAGACAGCCTTAAATATACCAACCATGTGTGCCAGTATTCACCCACCTTCCATTTACTTATTCCCTGTGCCCCAGGAAATTCAAAGCCCTAAATAAAAAAGCCTGAAGTCTAAACTGGCCATATGATATGAGCCACTTCCAGAAACTGCAACCCTTTTTACACCATTAAAGAACACTGTGAACCAGGAATCTGCTGAATCACTTAGGAGAAGCTCCTTATTAAACATAATAATATTCCTATCTACCATTTAAATTACTGTATTTCTAGTAGCACAGAGCCAGAATCTGGCTGTCTTCTGGAGAGGGCCCAAATGAATTATCACCCCAACCATCCTATGAGGCAGGTACTATCTCATCCCCATTTTAAAAATGAGAAAATTGAGTCTTAACGAAGTCAAATCCAGACAGACTGACTTTAGAGCCCATGCTCCTACTTTTTGCACTTTTCCCCATCATTTCAAAATGTTGTTTAGCATCTTCATGAAGTAGGATGAAGGTCAGGATATTTTAATGGAGATAGAAAATTTCTCAAGGTCAAATGGTAGCAATGAAGACCAAAACAAGCACAAGAACTTCTAGGCAAGCAAACCATTCATTGTCAATCAGATTCCACAGTTTCCAATGTCACAGAATGAAAATCATTTTTTAAGACTTGGAAAGAGATTTTTTTTTTCACTAACAAATATCACTCATATCTGTGTTGCTTAATCTTCATGGATGCTGAAGTGCCTCTGCAGTGTCATAGCTAGAAATACTTTTGGTTAAGCGCTAGCATGCAGATTTCTGGCTGGTCAGTCCTTGTAGGGAGCTAGCAAATACTCTCTCTGGAACTGTTGCAAAGGCAGCTACAGATGAAACCAGATCTGCCTCAAATGCAGCACTGCATTTGTTACTGAAAAGAGACCTGGCACTCACAGGAAGCAGTCTGCCAAACCCAGACTGATTTTCAGCTCAGAGAAGGCCTGCAGTGTGTATCCTGCTGAAGTTATGTCCCAATCCCCATCTGAGTCAGAATGGAGCCATTTCTTTCATCCTTTTCCTCTGCAAGCCTGCTCAGCTCCAAGTACATTAGGATGTGACAGTGACTCCAATCACATAGAAAAGGAACACCTAAATTATGCCTTTTCTTATGCGCACCCCAAATTTATTCCCAAACAGTACAGTTGTAACAATGCTCTCTGTCTATGCTATGTAATGCATCATTATGGGGACAGGGGGTCTAGAGTTTTCACATGAGCTGCAGATACATCAGAAGCAAATCAGGATCAGAACTATGATGCTGAAATGTTCATGAAGCAATGAGGATGGGTAAATGGTGCATTTAGCTTTGCCTTGAAATAGCTGAGGCTCCATAATCCGTCCCCATCTACATTTTTGTTTCTGTTTTTACAAATATCAGTATGTCCTTTGTGGATGATCTCAGGTAATCTGTAAGCACAATTCCCACCCTCTTCATCCTCATATCTCTCCCTGTCAACCACTAGTGCCAACCAGCCTGCAGTAACCTCACCTGAACTGAAACTGAGCTCCGAAGGATTGTTTCAAGCAGACAGAAGGCTGTGCAGAAAAGCTGCCTACCTCATCACTCATCAAAGCTCTCTTATTCTGTGTTTTATGGAGTCTGATTACAAGGGTGTTGGGTGTAAAGATCTACAGAGGTCATGTCAGGCATCTGATTCTTGCCAGGGATTTTTTGGTCTCTTAAAGGTAACAGCCTTTGTTGAGACTATTCCTGGAGGTATCTGTCCTCCTTCAATGTATTAATGAAAAGCTGATAGTAATAGACATTGGGTGGGCAGACCATGCAATGAGAGGGCATCCAGAATGCTTACTAATATTACTTAAATCTCATCCATGAAGTAAGAACCAGGGCCTCGTAGGATGTAAAGGCTTTCCAGGTACTGAATCAGTAACAGACGTACAGGGGATATGAATGGGCAGTAGGCTGTCAAGTCCCTCTGAGTCCCCTGTAATGCACTTAAGAATTTGCCTCAGACATCTCACTAACCAGGGGAACAGAAAGGAACAGTTAGTTGGATGACAGCCACCCTCTGCCAAAAGAAGAGGGAACCAGGCAAAGTCCCATGAAGTTCCAGAAGCAGGCCACTCCAGAGTTATCCTGTCTAAGGAACAAGTACTTCATAGGAGGCCTCTGAGATATATGATTTAATATAAGAAACCCCCAAGCACATCCAGCCAGCAAGGAATTCCAGCCTGACTTTGTCAGGTGCCTCAATGAGGGCATCACAGTTACTCCCTCTGGGACCCTGAAGGGAAGGAAGCATGTGTTTACTGAACACATTTTATGGGCCTTTTTATATATCATCTCATTTAATTCTCACAGGTAGTCTGTAAGGTAACCACAATTATCCTGATTACACTAAGGAGAAAACTGAAGTAAGACTCACTAAATAATTTACCAAAGGGTCAACAGTTGTTCAAATGGAACTGGAGCTAAATTAAGGTTTGTCTGACTTGTCAAAGAGGTTAATAATGGGTCAGAGAAACAAAAACAAGAGAAACAGAACACCAGTTTGGAGTCTCTGAAGGTATTTCTGGGTAAATCATGACCAAAGTGACCATGCCTCTTACTCCTCGAACATCGCCTTTTCCACCTTCCAGCTGAGGGTTGATTCAGGCCCCTAAGACAAGTTTGGACGTGCCTACTGACACATTAGCTAGCTATGTTTCAACCTGTCCACAACCAGACTGGATCCCTTCCCCACTTCCTAGATCTGCTCTACAGGACAGCTTAACGGGAAGTGCTTCTCTTGTCCTGTGAGTGCACCCTGAGGTCTACCAGGAAGCCTAGAGGACAGAGACTGTGAGAAAGCGATATCCCCACCCCTGACCCCAGAAAAAAAAAAAAAGAGGTTCTGTTAATAGATACCACCTGCCAGTGTGGATTATTTGTGATATGACACCACTGAGCAACTTCCCTCCCCTACTACTGGCCAAAAAGGAGAAGAGGAACAAGAAGGAGGAAGAGGAAGAAGGAGGAGATGGACAAGGAGAAGGAAAAGGAGAAGAAAGAGAAAGAAGAAGAAAGGAAGAAGAAAGAAGATGCCTCCCTTGTTACCATCCTCAAAGCGTCCACTCAGGCATTTAAGGGAAATTCTAACCACTCTCGCTCTTAGATGTACAGCTCCAAGACAGGACAATTGTTCTATCTAGGGCAAAATGTGTTGCCTTAGGCACTGCTGCTGCTGCTGCTTCTACAAAGACAAACAATGGTCCCCAAGAAGGCAGCTATGCTGGCCCCAGTCCCCATCCATGCACACAAGGGGCAGGAAACAACAGGCCACTGAATACTAGCACTCCTGGGCTATGTGCCCAGGCTGGAGGCCTCTCTGAACCCTGGCCTATCAACAAACAAAAGGGTAGAAAGAAGAAAGAAGCAATTATAAAAACATAGAGGAATTCCTCACAGTTCCCTCGTGTGCTTAGGCGAGCGTGCATGTGCACATCATGTGTGCACACTCAGACTCACACCACTCATACCACTTACACCATGCTTCATGATACCAACTCAAGAAGGCTTTACAAATCTGGTTTACAATTGGATGAGAGAGTTATTTAGAGTTATGGAGATGGTTGGGTCCTTGCCAGTTCCTTCCCTAGAGATACATGGGAAGAAGTCAAGCTTTCACTTTCTAGAAGCAGCTATATCTTAGGAGTATGAAAGAATTACCTGGCTAGTCACAAAGCTAAAGTACTAAGGTGGCCATGAGCCACCTGGAGTGCTACATACTCCCAAACAGCCTCCACTGAGCACCCAATAGAGCCCATTTATTCAGTAAATCTTACTGAGCCTCTACTGTATGGAGGCACTATGCTAGGATGGTGACAGAAGAGAAAAAGACAGGTTTAAGCCCTATCCTAATGAGGCATGGCTTGACAAAGAAGAGAAAGGACAAAAGAACACAGAAAGTCCTATTGCTTCTGCTTTAAATATTCTTTGTTATAACAAAGCTGTGGATATGAGCCCCAACCTGAAGATCTAAGATTTAAAAATCATCAATAGCAGAAAGAAATCATATAACAACCTAAGAAAGGTCTAATGTCCTCTGACATTTTTTCCTATTATGTTTTTCAAAAATGACACTTGAATAAAAATTGCAGCTTCCCTTGCAAGAAGAACCAAATTTTTTTAATAGGTTCTTGAGAATCAGAGTTGACCTCTGTTTGATAGTTCATGCAGATTCGAGACAAATTTAAACCTGTTTTGAAATTAAGATAGTGATGATTGTTGCTCAATTTTGTGAATATGTTTAAACAACTGAACTGTACACTTTAAAAGAGTGAATTTTATAGTATGAGAATTATATCTCACTGAAAAAAAAGATTAAAAAGTTTGACGCCACCAAATAACGTATTCTGTTGAGCACCATGTACCAGTGAAAGGAAAAATAACCAACAAACAGGAACCAAAAGGAGGAACAGATTCTTGGTTTCCATTTCTCCATGTGAATGAATTAAATGAATTCTGCATTGACTATTCCTACTAAAGCAAATCTTGGATGCTGTCCCTCTAGGCAGTAGGCTTGGCCATGACATTGAACTCCACTGGTGGATCACCATTCCATCATTTCCAAAGGGTGTCAGATAAAGACCTGGCAGGGAGTGTTTTTATATGTGAATTCAAATCTAGGATCACGAGAAACACCCACAAAGTATCCCCCTGGAAATGCTGCCTCCTTGTCCATGCTTGGCCACAGCTGAGATACTAACTACACTCATCCTGGTATTTAGAGGGAGACTTATTTCCTTTTTAGAGAGATGCTGAAGGGTCTCAATAAGCATGCAACTGGAAGAAAAACTAGCCCTAATAGGATAGTGATCACTTAACAAAAACAGGCAGGGCCCTGCCACGCACACAAACATGTAGACTAAATTATAACACCTGCCAATGCAGATGACACAGTCCTCTGAAAACTGCCACCACTTCAGAGAACATCAAGGGAATTCACCAGTCAGCAGAGTACAGGGGGTGACGGAGTGGGCGTGTTCAGCCTATTGCTTTCAACCCAGAGATCCCTTTCTTTCCTCCCTTCAAAATTCATCTTCTTCTTCAGGAATTTTCTCTGATTAAGTCATTAATACCACATTTCTAAGGAGAAAATGAGGGAGGAAGGGCAGGGCAGGAGACAGACATAATCTTTCAGGAGTCACAAAGGCATGTCCTTCCTTTCTCCTTGATGTGCCAGCACCCAGGAGGCAGGAGCTGTGACTCCCACAGGCTCTGTTGCCAGCACGCAGAGCAGAAGATCAGCCCGCACTCCCCACTGGGAATCTGGTCTGACTGCCCGTCTTTTTCCACCCAATCTGCCTCGTCTGCTTTTAGGCCTTTCACAAACACATGATGTCACCTCAGCCATCTCAGGAATATTAATTCCTAGTACCTTTCCAGAGAGTGTTACATAAGAATACAATTGAGGCTTTCAGGCTCTAATCTCCGTATCTCTTACTAACACTTCTTATCACTACAGTAATCAGCCCCTCTCAAAACTGTTCCCCAGGAAACAAAATACCAGAATGCCCTGCCAAGTCTTGCTCTCTACTTTGCTAGTTTGCCTTTCTATGAACTTAGTAAAGGGAGGCCTCAAAAATCCTTGCTGGACAGATTTGAGAACCAAAGCTCAGAGAAGCAAAGGGGATTGACCAAGATCACACAGCTATTTAGTTGCAGATCCAAGACTGAAATGCAAGTCACTGAATTCCCAATGTCCTTTCTTACTTTTACTTACTCTTATTGCAAACATTTATTTGAGTACCCTTCAGGTGCTCTGGGAATACAGACGAAAAGTCCTTCCTTAGAGTTACCAGGGTAGTGGGGAAGAAAGAAGAAAAAACCCGGTAACAAACAAGGTTAAATAATAATATAAACAAATGAGTATGCACATAGAGCAGAGAGAGAGACACAGCACCACCCTCTATTTGTTAAATATGCCATAACACATCTTCAGTGACTGACATTACTTATCTATGAGTAGTCAGTTTTCCAAGAAAAGGCCATCAAGATACATTCAGTAAACTAGGAAATAGCAAATATTCTTCCTCAAAGAGTGTGACTGATAGTCTTTTTCCGTATTACTTTACTTTATTAAGTAAGACACAAACCAGGCCAGGCACAGTGGTTCACGCCTATAATCCCAGGACTTTGGGAGGCCAAAGTGGGCCGATTGCTTGGGCTCAGGAGTTCGTGACCAGCCTGGACAACATGGCAAAACCCCATCTCTACAAAAAAATTTTTAAAGTTAGCTGGGAGTAGTAGTGAGTGCCTTTAGTCCCAGCTACTTGGCAGGTTGAGGTGGGAGGATTGCTGGAGCCCTGGAGGTCAAGGCTACAGTGAGCCTTGATTGTGCCACTGTACTCCAGCCTGTACTCCAGAGCAAAACCCTGTCTCAGAAAAATAAATAAATAATGCACAAATACCTATTACATTTCTGAAATAATTGTTTTTCATTCCTTATATCCACGTTTTCCCCACTAGCAGTCCACATGCTTTCGGTAAAACTGATTCCACCCCTGCCCTCTCCAAAGACAGTGTACTTTCTCAAATCCAGGCCTTGGCTGGGGGATGGAAGACCCAGGGACAAGAGTGTGACACTGCCGCTGCCATCTGAGTGGAAAGCCCAATTGAGAATGGAGTTGGCTTAGAGAAGCAGAGTTGAGAGATAGGGAGAAGGAAACACAAGTATCTGAATCAAATCACAACGAGAAGCCAGCCCTATCCCTGGACCTTCCAGTCATACAAGTCAATTCATTCAATTTTTGCTTAAAACACTTTGCCTTAGGCTGGGCACAGTGGCTCACACCTGGAATCTCAGCACTTTGGGAAGCCGAGAGGGGAGGAATGCTTGAAGCCAGAAGTTTAAGACCAGCCTGGTCAACATAGCAAGACTTCATCTCAAAAAAATAAAATAGGAGGAGAGATCCAAGATGGCCGATTAGCAACAGCTCAGGAATGTAGCTCCCAGTGAAAGCGCAGAGAACGAGTGGACGCCGCACTTTCCGACGAATTTTTGTTGCCCACAGACCGGGAGATTGCCGGCAGAGGAGCCACACG
>CAUYQU010048842.1:0-29344 GCA_963574635.1 Cheracebus regulus | reverse complement strand
CTCTTTCATTTTTTTCTTTCTTTTGCAGTTTCTTTCTTTCTCCTTTTCTCTCTTTTTCTAAAATCTCTTCCTCTTTCTCTTTCATTTTTTCTTTCTTTTGCTGTTTCTTTCTTTCTCCTTTTCTCTCTTTTTCTAAAATCTTTTCCTCTTCCTTTCTCTCTTTCATTCTTTTTATTCTAAAAAAAATAAAAAAAAAAAGAAAGGTTTACTCTATTTACATTATATTATTATTGGCAAAGGATTTAGTATTGCCATTTTTAGTGGCAATAGGTTAGTCAATAGGTTAGGCATGCAGTTGTTTTGTCTATCTTTTCTTCTTTCAATGTCTTTATATTGTTTTGATTATTTTTGTATTAATATGCTTTCGTGTATTCCTCTTTTTCTTTTATGAAATTTTATGTGTATTTTTATCGTGGTTTCCTTGGGACTTACATAAAATACCTTACAGTTATAATAGTTCATTTAGGATAATAACTTAAGTTCAATCACATAAAACTTCTATACTTTAATTTCTCTTATGTTATTATTGTCAAAATTTACATCTATTCATGTTGTGAAAATCTAACATATTCCTAATACTTTTGTCTTTTAACTTTTATATCATAAAGTGATTTATATCTATTCATGTTGTGAAAATTTAACATATTCTTAATACTTTGTCTTTTAACTTTTATATCATAAAATGATTTAGCCACCATCATTACAGTAATAGTGTGACTCTCCAGAGTCCTTTGTTTCAACTTGAAGAACTCTCTTTAGTATTTCTTACACATAGGTCTAGTAGAGATAAAGCCTTTTGTTTGAGAAAATATTTCCCTTCCATTTTTGAAGAAGAGATTTGCTAGTTGTAGTATTCTTGATTGGCTTTTATTTTCTTTCAGCACTTTGAATCTATCATCCTACTCCCTTCTGGTCTGCAAGATTATTGTAAAAACAAACCAGTGACAGCCTTATGAAAGTTGCCTTGTATGTTACAAATCCCTTTTTACTTTATGCTTTCAAAATTATTTGTCTTTGAGTTTTGACAATTTAATTGTAATAGATCTGGGTGTGTATTTGGGGAGATATATCTTATTTGGTGTCCTTTGTGCTTCTTGAATCTGCATGTCCATTTTCTTATCCAGGTTTGGGAAGCTTTTAGTCTTTATTTCTTTGAATAAGCTTTCTACTCCCTTCTCTTTCTTTACATTTTTTGGGACCCTTATATGAATATATCAATATGCATGATGGTATCCCATAATTATTATAAAGTCTTCACTCTGTTTCATTCTTTTTTTTGTCTTTTTTCTCTTCTCACTGAATTGTCTCTAGTCAACAGACTTTGAGGCCTGTGATCCTTTCTTATGCTTGATTTAGTCTGCTATTCAGCCCTTTAGTGAATTTTTAAATTCAGTTATTATGACCTTCAGCTCCATAATTCAAATTGGCACTTTTTAATGTTTTCTGTTTCTTTGTTAAAATTCTCTGATTGTTCATGCGTTATTCTCTTTACCTGGGTGAGCATTTTCACAGGAGTTATTTTAATTCTGTGTCAAATGAATAATAAAACTCCATTTATTAGGGCCAGTTTCTGAATTTTGTTTCATTTATTGAAATATCTTTGCCAGATTCTTCATTTTCTTTGACACTTTGTGTTTGAGTTTGTGCATTGGAAAAATCAGGTACCTCTTCCAGTCTTCACATCTTGGCCTTGTATAGGCAAAAAAATATGTATAAATCAGTCCAGTCAGAAATTCTGGGGCTTCCAACTCTTTCCCAATCTAGAGAAAATCAAGTAGCTGTGTTTTTTGTCTACTCATTCTGCTGAGCCAGGAGATGGCGTATGGGGGAGCTATGCAATCCACCAACCCCACTGTCACTTTCTTCCACAGCTTGCAAAACAATGCCAGACTCTTCAGAGCGCCCAGATTGGTGAGACAGGTGCTAGATTTTTAGGCATCTCTAGAAAATTTGGTGTACTAGAAACATGGGTCAACTCTATCTTTCCAGGGGCAAGCTGAAAGCTGACATTTTTCATTGGCTCATTTTATACCAAGCAGTGAATAGGACTGCTGGCATCCATCAGCCCAAGTTGGTGCCTTTATTTTCTCATGGGTGGATAGACTATCCCAGACCTATCAGAGGTTAAAGAATGACTGGTCCAAAGTCATTTTTCTGGAAGAGAACACTCAAAAAGTTTAGGTGTTGGACATGTGAACCCTTTCCCCTGGGTAAATCTGGGATCTAGTGGGGTGCTTCTTGATTATATAGTGCTAGGCCAAGTACAGGATCTCTGACAAGGTGTCTTAAAATATCCTGTCTGCTTCCAGGGATTACAATTTTTCATTCTCCCAGGATACAAGGGCATTTTAAATTAGATTCTGATTTTTAAAAAATAAAATGTGTCTGTGAAATGCCATTGAATCAATCTGTGTATTTAGCATATTTGTAATGGGAAGGATGATTTAGGACTTCCTTCTCCTCCATCTTGCTTATGTTACTCTCTCAGCTAACATTTTATTTAATGGTTAAAGACTAAGTTTATTCCACCAAATGAGTAAAAATACAAGAAATGTCTGTACATTGTATTTGAATGCATATCCAGTACAATAAGAGAAAAAATAAAGAATTAAGATTAAAATGGAAGAGATAAAGCTGTCTTTATTTATTTAAAAATGCAACCATCTATGGAGAAAATTGAATGGACTGTTTTCTAAAAAAAGTATTCTACTACAACTAACTTAGCTTAATAAGGTACTAAAATAAGAGATCAACAAAAAATTAATTACATGTTTACACACTAACATATTTCAGATAACACTTTAAAACAATACTATTTAATGTAGTGACAGAAATATGAAACACATAGAGGAAAAAAAATGACAAATACTGAAAGACCCGTAGAGTAAAAACTATACAATATTGTTCAGAAAATTTAAGGCTGCTATGTTTTGACATATGTGCCTCCAAAAATCATGCCAAAACTTAATCCTCATTCTGGTATTATAAAAAGGTGGGCATTTGGGGAAGTGATTAAGTCATAAGGACTTTACTCTGATCAATGGATTTGTGTCTTATAAAAAGATTGGAGAGAAGTACTTACATTTTTTTCCCTCCAGCCTTCAGCTATGTGAGAACACACTGTTCTTTCTCTCTGGAGGAGGCAGAAACAAAACACCATCTTGGAAACAGAAAGTGGGGCCCTCACCAAACACTGAACCTGGCGACATCTTGATCATGGACTTCTCAATCTCCAGAACTATATTTTTGTTCTGAGAGAAATATATTTATGTTTCTTATAAATTAGTCTGTGGTATTTTGTTATTTCAGCAGAAACAGACTAAGACAACCTTATAGGGAGGTACATTTGGTTTAAAGGTCAAAAGTTTGCACATTTTTAGATATCCATTTTCTTCAAATTGATCTATAGGTTTAATGCAAGCCAATATAAAATGCAGCAGGCTTAATTTTATCAAAAGTTAAAAATATTCCTAAAATGCGTATCAAAATACAAAGTACAATTTTGGAAAGGCAAAATGAATACTTCCTCTTTTGGATCTTCCTATGAAGATACTGTAAGCAAGAATGTGTGGTGCCTCATTAGGTATGAATATTAAATCAAAAGAAAAGTATAAAGAGTTAAGAAATGGATCTAAACACATGTAGATAGTTGATATTTGACAAAGGTACAAGGGCAATTCAATAGAGAATTGATAGTCAGTTCAACATCTGAATACTTACACAAAAAGTAACATACACACCACAACATACAAAAATATATAAAATGAAACACCAAACTTCAATATGAAATTGAAAACTGGGAGAATTATTAAGTCTAGGAGAACATTTATAATTTTGAGTTATAGAAGATTTAAAAAATATGACAAATCACAATCTGCAAAATGTAAAAAAAAATTAACTTTGACATTAAAAACTCTGCTCTTTTAAAAGTAATGTTAGAATAAAAAGAGAAGTCACAGACTGGGAAAATATTTATAACTAAAATAATAATAAATTACTTTTATCTGGAATATATAGTACCCACAAAACCCAATAATAAGAAAACAATCCCATTTTTAAAAAGTGAGTGAAAGTTGTAAATAGATACTTCAACAACAGTAATAATAGAAAGATACATAGTTGGATAATAACTGAGCTCAGAAAGAGTCGTGCAACTTGATTAGTTTGTTGTTTGTTTGTTTTTTTAGAGACAGGGTTTCACTCTTGCCCAGTCTGGAGTACAGCAGTGTGATTATACCTCACTGCTACCTTGAAATTCTAGGCTCAAGTAATCCTTCAACCTATAGACTCCTGAATAGCTGGAACTACAAGTGCACACCACCATACCTAGCTAATCTTTTATTTTCTACTTTTTGTAAAGATGGTGTCTTGCTATGTTCCCCAGACTGGTCTAGAACACCTTGCCGCAAGCAGTCCTCTCACTGTGGCCTCCCAAAGTGCTGGGATTACAGGAGTGAACCACCATACAAGGCCTAGGTATTTGTTAAATAAAATAAACACAATGAAACATCACTACATACATATTAGACTAGCTAAAAATAAAAAAAAGTAGACTGACCATATTACATGTTCACGAGGAAATAGAAAAACTAGAACCCCAAAGTGACTGGGAATCGGCTTGGCATTTTCTTAAGTAAATAAATGTGAAAACCATGTAACTACTATATGATCCATTCATTCTTCTCCTAGCTATTGTTCAAGATAAATAGGACATATGTTCTTACAATTGGCATATATGACTGTTAATAGCCGCTTACGAAAAAATAGCAAAAAACACCGAAAAAGTTGTAACAACCCAAATGTCAATGAGTGGATGGATAAACAAGTCATATAATGGAATACTACTCAGCAATAAAAGTAATAAAAAAACTAATAAATGTAATGAACTATTTATACAATATGGGCAAACCTTAATATAATTATTTCAAGTAAAAGAAACAAGACAACATATATAAATTTTACTTAGATAAAATTCAAAGTAATCTATAGTGTTATAAGAGCAGATTAGTGTTTGCTTGGGGATGGGAGGAGAAGGAGAGACAGCTAGCACAGCAGCAGAAAGAAATTTGGAAGTGATAGGAATGTTCATATTTTAGATGTAGTTCTGGACTCAAATGCCTCTATAAAAAATTATCAAATTGTATACTTGAAATATAGGCAGCTTATTGTATGCCATTTACTCATAAACAAAGTTGTAAAATATATTCATAAGTTATTTTAACTATATTCATCACCATGTACTTCAGAATTGTTTTAAGCTCATCATTATAAACAAGTATAATGTATTCCAGATTTATATATTCTCTAAACATATATCTTTATATAAAACAAAGAAGTTTGACATTTTGATGTTTACGAATCCCTAATACAAATCTCTAAAACTTTGAAACTACATATTTTAAGGTACCTGACACATAGTGAAAGAGGGCCTAGAAAAGTCCACTATCCTGCTGGGATATTTCTTCTATAGATTATAACTTAAATTAGAAATTACATGTTCTAATTCCTCAAGGCTCTAGAACCAGAAATACCATTTGACCCAGCAATCCCGTTACTGGGTATATACCCAAAGGATTCTAAATCATTTCACTATAAAGACACATGCACATGTATGTTTATTGTAGCATTATTCACAATAGCAAGGACTTGGAACCAACCCAAATGCCCATCAATGATAGACTGAAAAAAGAAAATGTGGCACATATACACCATGGAATACTATGCAGCCATAAAGAAGAATGAGTTCGTGTCCTTTGCAGGGACATGGAGGAAGCTGGAAACCATAATTCTCAGTAAACTAACACAGGAACAGAAAACCAAACATCACATGTTCTCATTCATAAGTGGGAGTTCAACAATGAGAACACATGGACACAAGGAGGGGAACATCACACACTAGGGCCTGTCAGTGGGGTGCAACTGTTGTGGGGGAGGGAGAGCATTAGGACAAATACCTAATGCATGATGGGCTTAAAACCTAGGTAATGGGTTCATGAGTGCAGCAAAGCACCATGCACATGTATAGCTATATAATAAACCTGCATGTTCTGCACATGTATCCCAGACCTTAAAGAATAATAAGAAAAAGAAAAAGAAAAAAAAAAAGACTGAGTTAAAACAAACAAGCATAAGTCTCAATCCAAAGTACTAGGACTTTGGAACTACAATTTAGAGGGTACCTGTGATACAGATGAAATGAGTAGAGGCAACCAGAGATATCCAGAGAGACTCTGCTGAGCTCTGCATGAAATTACCTGCATTTGCAGAGATAATGCTATAAAATCTTGTGCAATGGTGAAAGGAGCACATGGAGGAATTTCATTAGTTTATATTTTACAGATTATAGTACAAGAGAGATGTAGAGGTTATTTCATATAGGAAGTTTTACTTGTAAAGCTACATGAAAGAGGGAACTTAAGAAAGTGTTTCAGCAGAAAAATTTGATAAGTACACTTTGCCATTCAGGATGCAGCAGTGGCTCTGCAGCACCAATATCAGCCTGTTGAACTTCTCATCTTGTCTTTCCCTCAACAGAGAGCATCTAATACACCCTATCTAGGGGCTCTATAACAGGCTAAGTCACTCTTCTTCTTTCTACTTTTTGACCTCTATGCCTACTGTATTCCCATCTACTCTCTTCTACTATGATTTCCTCCTTTTCTCTCTGCTTCATATTCAATCTCCCCAAGAGATATAATCTAAATGAACCAACAGGTCATTTTCCAGTTTGAGACAACACTATTGAGCAACGGTGTTGTTTCTAGCCAGCATAGAAACAAGTCTGTCTTTGCTATGGTGCATATCCCCAGTACAGTACATCACGTCATGGTTGCTCAATCAGATGACAGAAAGCCTGGCCACTTGTGGAAGGGACACTGATCTGGTCCCTTCCTTCATAAGGGGAATTGAACATGCCAAGACCTTAGTGTTTCCTAAAATCTACTTTAGTGTCCCCAGGAAAGTGACAGCAAATACTTAAATTTCTATTAAACCTTTCTGATAGAGTAAGTATGGTTTCTGGAATGGGGTAATGGGTTTATGTGTGAAACGCTTAGATAATGTTAATGTTTATTACATTAGTCTGCTAAGGGAGAAAAACTCTGAGCAGATATAACAACTGACAGGTACTTTTGATAGTGATATGTCAAAATAGATTAAAAAATAGAACATATAAGCCAAAGAAAAAGACCCAAGAAAAGGAACCATTTCTAAGTATACCTCAGAGTCAAAGCATATGCTTTCATAATGACAATCAGTGCCTTTTGGCCTTTCTAATGTGTTCATAATTTTGCTTAAGCAGCAAGTGCTAACAGCCAGTAATATAAATTTCATTTTATTTACTCAATATTCAGGAAACAGTTTTCATTCTTTAAAAATTAAAATAATGAGGCATGTTAACAAAAAAGTACTCTCGTGCAAACTAATAATACTGATTTTTAAGTAAGCACTTTCTAAAGTAGTTACAGATTTAGTTCTGATTTATACATAAAAGATGAAGTTTTGTTGTCATTATCTTTACCAGTAGTATAAATGAATTAATGGAATTGAAAAATGACCACATTTTAGCTCATCACAATAAATACATTTTAAACACTTGAATTGGCATAGCACCTATAATACAGTTTCATAACAAAGCTTCAAATACAATCCAGAGCAAAATTTTTTGTTTCTTTTAAGATGTGGCTTCAGCTACAAGGTGACTCTAATTTAAAGGAATCTTTAATTATTCATATTTCTGAGAAATGTATATACTGTCTTCCCTTTTGCCCTCAATAACAACAGCTCCTACAGGCAATATGTTCTCTAGTACTCTTATTACTTTATCTGTTAGCAGTTTGTTAAAAAACTGACAATGCCAAAGCCAGTAATGAAGTCAGCTGGTAAATCACAATGCTGTATATCTCATTGACATTGAGCATAGATTTCTTAATAATTGGCTTTAGATGAGTGCAAAGGAGTGAAATGATTTCACAGAAGATAGTTCTTGCATATCATGTCTGAAAGCCAAATGAAACACAAATATTTCAAATGAAAAATTTGTTTGGAGCATCCTCTCTTCCCAGCCTTGCTCTAAGGCTTTATTCATCCAAGGAGGAAAAAAGCACAGTTTCTGATTTCTAAAAACTAGCAATGTATGAAAATGTAAGTAACTTTCAGTAACCATTAAAGATAATAAGCATTTGACAAACTGTCCTATAATTAATATGAACTATGTAGATCATAATTGCATTAAATGCTGTATACATGATGATTTCATATTAAGGAACGTCAAATTGTGAATTACATTGAGTAAGTTTAAGGTCAGATTAGATTAGCTAATGTACAGAATGTTTTAAGGTTTGGGTCTTAAATAGATATTGAATTAGGGATAATTTTATACTCTTCAGAGTACAAATACAAATATTTACATTTCCAAAGTATTGCTATGCTCTAATTATGGTGAAGAAAATCAATTAATAAGAAAAGCTTCCAAATCCTAGGGTAGAGTTAGCTGTGACCACCAGACCTAGCTGTGATGGCAAGAGCAATGTGATGCAAAAGGACATGCTAAGAGGACTATCACAGGACTGAAGTCTTAACAGAAAGCAGTGCTAGAGTTGTACAGCTTGTTTATTTGGGTAAGATTCTAAGACAATATACCTTTTCTATTATATTCACTTGTAAAAACAAACTGCTGGAAAAGAAGATTAGTCATCAAGTAATGGCTGAAAAATGATGATTAATGAGCTGTTGCTTTCTAGCCATACTCATCATAAGGGAGAATGTCTGGATAATGACTGATTTTCCTGAGAGGAGCTTGTATCACTTACTTCTTTCCATTGTCTTCCCCATTATATCATACCTAATAAAACTCTCTTTTTTTTTTAAGTGTTTCCTATTGAGTGATCAAATTGGTCTACTGTTCATCAAGAGAAGGGAAGAAGAGGGTAAATAAATGCTATGAATGTTTACTTATTGTTTTCCCCTGATTTTTTCCATTGTTCCCAATCAGGGTGATTTGGAAACGTAGGGGCAGTTTTGGTTATCACTGGCTTGCTATAACTAGGGGATAGACACTAAATGTCCTGAAATATGTATGAGAGCTGTATAGAGTAAAGAATTTTTCCAGTGAAAGGGCTAATAGAGACCCTATTTAGAAGCACAACATATTTAGAAAGGGATTGGAGGAGAAAACTAAATATTTGGGGAAATAGATTTGTTTAGTATCAATAAGCCAGCTGTACTTTGTGCCTTTTGGAGTTCTAATAAACAAAATGTTAATTAGAAAAAATAAAAATGGTCATGAACTTTATTGAGGATTACTATGTCTTCTTATTGATATCCCAACACCAGCAAATTATCCCAGTAACAATTATTCAGTAAAAATATTTGCAAGGATTTTTATTATCTCCAATCAAGATATACAATTCCAGGGAAATGGCTATAAGTATTATTTGCAATTATTAAATCATGATCAAAGATGCTCATTTATATTATTTGTTTATTTTTATTACTGCTCCTTATGGACCAGAGCTAATTCATAGGCAGTGCACTCAGAGTCAGCCTATATAATTTCAAAGCATGCAGCTGTATGTGTTTACCTGTTTCTTGCTAAGGGGAGAGACTGATAGACATCATGGAAATTAATCTAATGTGATATAAAAGGCACTCTTTACATTTTGAAAAGAGAGAACAAATTTTTGTGACATCAGATACCTTCTTCCTTCTTTGTGGTTGTGGGGTAGAAAGAGAAACAGAGACAGACAGAGAGAGAGAGTGTGTGTTTTCTTGCCTTATCCAGTTATAGCATCTTTGAAATAAGGTTAAGAATATGGTTTAGAAGCCCAACTACTTGTGTTTAAATTTCAGCTATACTACTTACTCATAGAATGAATTTGAGTGAGTTATTTGGCCCCCTTTTACCTTTTTTCCACCTCATCTTTAAATTGGAATATAAATGCTGGATACTTCAGTATTTAACACTAGACCTAAAAATTTATTTTTACTAGAGATTATTTTTAAAAAAAAACTATGGCCATTTTGTTTGAGCCAATTTTCCCATCCATGTTATTTATTTTTCATGCAGCTACAAACAAGAAGGAAAAAGCCTCATAGAGAAAAACTCATTAAATACACAGTATTAATAAAATAGTACACATCAAAAGGAGTATGTAATAGCAGTTTTCTTGTGGCCCACCTTAGAGAGTCATTTTTTTAATTGTCCCATAACCACCATGAAAATTACAAAATCCTTATGATGCTCTGCCTCGGGATTTACTCCCAATGACGTTGCCCTGGCAATGATGAAGTATTGTGTTCTTTAGATGTTAGATTAGTGTCTCTTCTTTGTTGACCAGGAAGCTAGAAAACACATAGCAATTAAAAAGATGTACAGGCTAATATATTCCAATTAAAGATGATTACTCACATACACCAACGGGTATTCACAAATTACCTACTAACCCTTTCAAAAATAGGACTAATTTTATATTATTGCCATTGATTTTGAAAGCTGTACAAAAGAAAATGATTATGTTAGACACACAAGTGATTTTCTTTTGCATATTTTTTGTCTTTTTCTGAATAAGCTCTTGGTTATTTTTCTTTTAAAATTCTAATACTCAGTTGAGGATCTGAAACAGTTTTATCATATTTGGGTGACAATTTTATCTCACAATAGGTAGAAAATCAATTGAGGAAAAATTTATTATTAACTAAATTTTGACTATCATGATAGAATTGGCAATAAAAAAATAAATGAAGCAGATATTTTAGAGAAAAAGCCCTTGTAATTGCTGTTCTCATAATATATATTTTTTAAACCATAGAAATTATCTACTCTAGATTGCTACTGACTAGACTGATTATAGTTTTTCAACTAAGGAGTTAGAATTGAGTAGAAACAGAAAATGGGCAATAGGTATAAGAGGTAGGCATTACTCTGGATTATAACTATTAAAATACTCTCCTGACACTTACGTGGTCAGGTTAGAATCTTTGTTTTTTTTCCACCAAGCGTATTCCTCCCCCAAACTTCATAAACCGCAACTATGTTACTCAATCTAGAAACCTAACTTATCATACTGGATTTCTTCCTTTTCCTCACTTCTGAAATCAAGTCATCAGAAAATTCTGTCATTTGTATCTCAAAAATATATCTTATATCCATTCCCTTATCCCAGACATTTCCACACACATCACCCTAGATAAGCAAACATCATATCGCACCTAGATGAGTTCTTCACAATTTCTATTAAGCATAGAAATTACCTGGGCATCTTGTTAAAATGTATATTCTACTTTAGAAGGTCTGAAGAAAGGCCAGAGACTCACCTTTTCTTACAGGTTCCCAAATGACATTCATTGTGCTATTCCATGTATCACCCATTAAATAGCAATGTCTAGATTACATCAAAGGTACTTGTGTTGCAGGGTCCAATTTCATCCTCCTGCAGTCTCTCTCCACCAAGTAGTTAGAGTGATTTTTAGAAAACACAAAGCAGATATTTTCAATATCTGAAAATAAAGCTATATTTTAACTTGAGAGAATCAAACTAGTATGAGTAGGCAAGAAAGGAACTTTCATAGTGCACAGAGTTGTGGTGTCTACTTTCACAAAGTAGAATTTGTAACAGGCTTTAAATGGGAATTTTACCTCAACTCACAGAGAAATCTTCAAAACTAAGAAGAGATTGAAAATATCCCGCCAAAATCATAGAGATCATCTAGAAATGTCCCTGTAAGATTTTAAGAGGTACCCAAACCAATCTTCCCAATATTCTTGTTCATCCCCTAATGAACCTATATAAGAGAAAGCTAGCAGTTAATGGGAATTCATAGGAATACAGAGCATGTCCTGGTTTTTCTCCTCCTTTCAGTATAGAGTAAGATGTGGAGTATTTCATTTCTTGCTGATATGAGGGGGACCCAAGAGAATCACTCATAGAAATTGGGAGTGCCTCTGAGAAGGAAAGACAGTCTTCACCCTCTATTTCCCTTAGGGCAATCAGAGTGTAGAGCAGTGAGAAAATTCCTGGGAAAGCTATCTTGTATTTTCTAGAGTTTGCAACATTCATGATCACAGAAAATGATGCCTGCTTCTCAGCTGGAGAAGTCAGAAGCAAAATATTTCATCATGCAAGCCTTAATACCGTCTAGAAGATAAAGAATGGTGTGTTTTCCCATGAACTTGGAAGACAGCTGAACTTTGGTCATTCTGAAAACACCTCATCTTTCTTCTCAACCTTCCTACCCTCTTCTACCCACAGCCTAGTACCTAGATGAACCAGAAGCAATTTATTCATGGGTGGAGAAGGACAGAAAGACCAAGGTGAAACAAGTGTAGAAAAACAAAGAATGTGCCTATTTTCTATTGCTTCATGGCAAATGCCCATATATTTACCAGCCTACAGTGACACCTATTTATTAGCCTACAGTACTGTTGGTCAATACTCTGATATGGAATAGCTTAGTTCTCTAGTTAGGGTATCACAGGACTGAAATCTGGGTGTCTGACAACTGAGTCTCATCTGGAGGCTCTAGGAAAAAATCATTCTCATGCTCAGCTAAATCTTCTTGTTGGTATTCATTTTCTTACGCTTACAGGACCAAGACCTCTGTTTCCTAGCTGGCTGTTGACTAGCAGTTGCTCCTATCTCCCAGAGCCCATTCTCAAGCCCTTTTCCTATCTAGTCCCTCCGTCTACAAGTCATCAGTGGTACACTGAATCCCATTCAAGCTTTGAAAATCTTATTTTCTTTTCTACAACTAGCCAAAGAAAACTCTTTTGAAAAAGTGCTTCAAGAGATTAAGTCAAATTCATTGAGATAATCTCTCAGTCTTAAAGTCTACCAAGTTGGGACTTTAATTATGTCAGAAAAGTCTCTTCACAGCAGCACCTAGATTAATGTTTTAGTGAACACCAGGGTCTGGAAACCTTGACAGGCCATCTTAGTATTCTGCCTACCATACTCCACTTTCTACTGCAGAGCCTTAGATACCCTCAAACAGCCTAAACCATCCTAGGAATGAGGTGGAAAGAGGAATCAACAAGGAGTAAGAAATGATATTTTATATTACTTTATGTTTTAAGTATCTGAAACTAAAGCTATAATTTAAGTCAAGAGAAACAAACTATTATCAGTAGGCAAGAAAGGAACTTTCATAGAGCTCACGGTGGTGGTTTTTACATTCAGTCGCTTCCTATTGCACCTTAAATGATATGGCCCCAAGACAGCCTTCCATTCCGTTCTCAAAGCAGCCAAGCTCTTTCACTCTTCATCGATTTCCCCAGGTGGTTGCTTCTGACTAGAACATCAGTAGCCTCAACCACAAACTCAACCAAAAAGCAGTCACATGGCAGACAACTTTTCTTATATTTTATCTCAGCCAAAGAGCTTTTTCTGACCACACTTCCTAATTAGGTACTGCCTTATTATATTCTATCATTGCAACATCTTGATTCCCTTCATAACGTGTATCACCATTTGTAATGTTTATTTTTTAGTTTACTCTTTATTATCTGTCACTGCTAGGTTTCAGACTCCAAAAGTACAAGGACTATATCTGCATGACCCCTCCTGTGTTTGATGTCTTCCACAGAACCTAATACAGAGTATGTGTCAATAACTGTGTTTTCAATAACAATATATTAGAATTAGAAAATATAGATATCAATCAAATGGAGAGGGAATGAGATGTCTAAAAAGGATATAAAGTCACAAAATGTTAAACACTGAGTCAAATGTGATCAGTAGACTTGTTGTGTTTGAACAGAGAATGTATTTTATAAACCTAAAAGTGATCTTTTTGAGATTGTATCTGAATTTGACCTCTCTAGTTATCACCCCACATTATATTTATAACATCTCTATACATTTATATGCCCTAACTCACAATCAAAATTTTGAATACACAATACTATATATACAGTGTGAAGAAGAGGAGACCCAGTTAGAAATTTACACAAATGTCTATATATTTTTTAAATACTCATGCTGAGTCTTTCTCCCTGACTTTCTTTATCCCAACATACTCTGCTCTTTTAAGAACCATAAACCTAAACTTACAGTACTTTGACATCTTATGACACTTAAAAGGTAATACCTTATTCTGTAATTAGCTGAGCAGGTGTCTTTGTCTTCATTACTACTACAATTTTTGATAGCAGGAATTTATACTTTTTAAAATCTTTCATGCTTTCTAATATACAGTTGATGTTCAAGAAAGTGCCTCCTGAATACAATAAAATAAATAAAATATATTTTATATTTTTATATGTTTGTACTCATGAACACAAAGCTATTAAAAAAAGGCTCAGATGGCTTCTTTCTTTCTAAAGATTAGCAAACTCAGATTTAGAAATATGAGTAGAAGACCTTATTTCTATGCTTATTCTGAAAGTACATTGCTTCTTTCATTACTGTTCAAACATATTTATACTTTGCATAGATTTATGAAGACACATCTTTATGCCATGCACAGATTTCTCTCATCATTATTTTTGTATGCCTACCAGATGAATTTTTGTCATAAAAATGTTGTCCTGGAAAGTTTCATACAGTAACGATGGGATATTTTCTTCTCTAAAACAACTATAAATCAATGCTACATGTTTTGAAGGAGAAAGATCAGGGATTTTCTTTATGTTTCCCTCTCCCCACGACTCTATCCATGGTTAGACAGTTGAAATGAAACTTGTAGACATTGGAAAATTCTTTTTCCTGGTGGTCAAGACTTACCAACTTTTAGAAAAAAATAAATCTTATAAAATGAAACCAGTTAGAAAGTACTAGACTCATAGCCCTTCTTTCATCCTCCCCCTGTGAGATTAGTATATTTATATACCACACCAATTTATCAGAATTTATTATGTCTTCTTAGTACCATTGATACTGAAGGAAATTATACACAACATCAAAATACTTAGGCTCAGTTTCTATGATACTGAAAGGTCACAGATAGACTTCATTTCCACCTACTCGCTATCATATCACCCTTATTTTGGAATTTTCAGGGCATTTCCTTCTCTTTGAAGGGGAAAGACATTTGTGAGAAGGAATAAAATGTCATAATTTTCAATGCCTTTCACAAAGTTCTCCATTTTGTTCTTTTACTCCTACTTAAACTTTCCCTTCTCATCTAGATCATTCAGAGTTCTGGCTATTTTGCTCTTAACAAATAGCTACCCTTCAATCCTCTATAAATTGCCTTCTACCTGCCTTGAATCCTTGTATTTTTCCAACAAGCAAAGTAGAACACAGAGATAAAAAATTCAGTTATTATTGATGTGCCCATTAATATTCATTTTATAGAGAAATCTGTATAATATTTTAGTGATGTTTGCATATCTTTCATTTTGCCTCTTTCTAGATAATAGGTTATAACATACTGGGCAATATTATATTATTCTCTTCACGTAGAGAAATGAACATTTGCTTTGCCTGTTTTCCATTATCAGTAAATAATTCCAAAAATAAATTAATACATAAAAAGTAACCATTGAGAAAAATTTTTTTTAATGTTCCTAAACTTTATATCATGTATTCATGAGAAGATCTTTAATAAAGCTTCTTGACTGTTCCTGTCATTTTAAGTGTGGGTGACATAAATAGTCATGTGTAAGCTAATTACTAACCTTATATGGAGTAAATGCTTTATCTCAGAGCTATAAATGGAAAATAGGCCAATAAAAGTTATCCCATAAATCTGAGCACTCAAATAAGTCCCATGTCAAACTTTATACATGTACAAATGCCTTTCATTTGCTTAGTTCATGCCTGTGTACTAGAAGACAGCTCAAGGACATGACTAAGATTAACTATAAATTTTCCTTCAAGGATCAATTTATATTTATACCAGGGGGGATTCATAAACCTTTTCAGGTAAGTGCACAATTCCAATCCAGATTCAGTGTAAAATGTTTTGCTTGACACATGTTGATTCTTGTAGCTACTATTTAGTAAACATAGAAAATAGAGATAATAGTAACCCTAATTTCAGAGTGATAATAGACATAGAGGGTATTTAAATTACGTTTTATTTTCTGGAACTTCCTTTATTTTGATATTTACATTTCCTGGTTTAGAGTGAAATAGTTTTTCTTAAATTAGGAACTGTTTAATTATATGTGATTGATATGCTTTCTTTGGAGGAGTCACTACTGGAGTATAAACACCCTTATTATTTGTTTTTATCATACCTAATGTACACAAATATAGAATAGAGATAGTTTTCTTGCATTCAGTAATGCTCACTGGAAAAATCCTAGCATAGGCAAAATTCTATTTAGCAAGTATTAAATTATCCTCTTCTGCCTTTTGAGGTTAGTCCCCATATGGTATATAATTCACCCAAAATTGCTATGCACATGTAGATATGACAAATTCTGTTTTAATGAGAAATCCTTTAGACCATATTCACAGTCATATCTCTATTTAATACTCAACGTAAGCAGCATGGAAAAACTGTTCTTTTCTCTGTCTTGGCTAAATATCACAACATTATCTGTGAAGACATTCAGTGTTTTAAAGAATTGTACTTTCAATATCTGTGCAACATTAAACGCTCTTCATAAAATACCACTATTTCCAGACTATTGTAATTTTCTCATTGGTAGCACAGCCTAATGGGAGTAACATTGCCTTTGGAATCAGACTGAACTGGTTTGAATATTGACTTTGTGATTTAATAGACAGGAAGACTTGCCAATATTATGTAATCTATATGAGTTTCACATTGTTCTTCTGTAAAATGTCAGCAACTATTTCATTAATACAAATCTTGTAGATTTTATCATGATGCTTAGATGAAGTAAAGGTGGGTGTAAAGTGTCTAACTGCATTCCCTATCCACTGTACACATGCAGTCAATGAGGTTGTTAATGTTGTTGTAACTATGTAAACAACACTTATTGATTATTTCCCTAAGTAATGACTTTATCCTTTCTTTTAAAGGAATCCTAATCATTTTCAAAAAAGGTAAAGAGAAAAAAAATCAAGGGGAAACAGTTAATGTTAGAGTCATACATGAATACCTAGCAAACAAGATGGAAATGACTGGGAAGAAGATAACATAAAAAGGTATCTTCAAAATTCAAATTGAGGAGGATATACCTGGTAAACAGATATGTCACTTAGCAACTTCACAATTGCTAAATTTCTTTTATTATTATTATTATACTTTAAATTCTGGGATACATGTGCAGAAATGACTGGGAAGAAGATAACATAAAAAAGTATCTTCAAAATTCAAATTGAGGAGGATATACCTGGTAAACAGATATATCACTTAGCAACTTCACAATTGCTAAATTTCTTTTTTTATTATTATTATACTTTAAATTCTGGGATACATGTGCAGAACGTGCAGGTTTGTTACATAGGTATGCATGTGCCACAGTTGGTTGCTGCACCCATCAACTCATCATCTACATTAAATATTTCTCCAATATTCCTCCCCTAGTCCCTGACCCCCCAACAGGTCCCAGTGTCCATGTGTTTTTATTGTTCAACTCCCACTTATGAGTGACAACATGCAGTGTTTGGTTTTCTGTTCTTGTGTTAGTTTGCTGAGAATGATGGTTTCCAGCTTCATCCATGTCCCTGCAAAGGACATGAAGTCATTCTTTTTTATGGCTGCATAGTATTCCATGGTGTATATATGCCACATTTTCTTTATTGAGTCTATCATTGATAGGCATTTGGGTTGGTTCCAAGTCTTTGCTATTGTAAACAGTGCCACAATAAACATATGTTGCATGTGTATTTATAGTAGAATGATTTATAATCCCTTGGGTATATACCTAGTAATGCGAATGCTGGGTCAAATGGTAATTCTGGTTCTAGATACTTGAGGAATTGCCACACTGTCCTCCACAAAGGTTGAACTAATTTACACTCCCACCAACAGTGTAAAAGTGTTCCTATTTCTCCACATCCTCTCCAGCATCCATTGTTTCCTGACTTTTTAATGACCGCCATTCTAACTGATGTGAGATGGTATCTCATTGTGGTTTTGATTTGCATTTTTCTAATTACAGTGACGATGAGCTTTTTTCACGTTTGTTGGCTGCATAAATGTCTTCTTCTGAGAAACATCTGTTTATGTCCTTTGCCCACTTTTTGATGGTATTTTTTTACTGTAAATTTGTTTAAGTTCTTTGTAAATTAAGTTCTTGGTCAGAAGGATAGATTGCAAAAATTTTCTCTGATTCTGTGGTTTGCCTCTTCACTCTGATGATAGCTTCTTTTGCTGTGCAGAAGCTCTTTAGTTTAATTAGATCTCATTTGGCAATTTTGACTTTTGTTGCCATTGCTTTTGGTGTTTTAGTCAGGAAGTCTATGCCCATGCCTGTGTCCTGAATGGTATAATCCAGGTTTTCTTCTAGAGTTTTTATAGTTTCAGGTCTTACGTTTAAGTCTTTAACCCATCTTTAATTTTTTTATAAGGTATAAGGAAGGGGCCCAGTTTCTGATTTCTCCATATGGCTAGCCAGTTTTCCCAACACCATTTATTAAATAGGGAATCCTTTCCCCATTGCTTGTTTTGTCAGGTTTGTAAAAGTCAGATTGTTGTAGATGTATGGTGTTATTTGTGAGGCCTCTATTCTGTTCCATTGATGTATATATATGTTTCGGTACTGGTACCATGCTGTTTTGGTTACTGTAGCCTTGTAGTATAGTTTGAAGTCAAGTAGCATAATGCATCCAGCTTTGCTTTTTTTACTTAGGATTGTCTTGGCCATGTGGACACTTTTTTGGGTCCATATGAAATTTAAAGTACTTTTTCTAATTCTGTGAAGGAAGTCAATGGTAGCTTGATGGGGATAACATTGAATCTATAAATTACTTTGGCCAGTATGGCCATTTTCATGATACTGATTTTTCCTATTCATGAGCATTGAATGTTTTTCCATTTGTTTGTGTTCTCTCTTATTTCCTTAGCAGTGGTATGTAGTTCTCCTTGAAGAGATCCTTCACACCCCATGTAAGTTGTATTCCTAGGTATTTAGTTCTCTTTGTAGCAATTGTGAATGGGAGTTCACTCACGATTTGGCTGTTTGTCTAATAATGGTGTATCACAATGCTTGTGATTTTTCCACAGTGATTTTGTATCCTGAGACTTTGCTTAAGTTGCTTATCAGCTTAAGGAGATTTTTGGGCTAAGATGATGGGATCTTCTAAATATACAACCATGTTATCTGCAAACAGAGACAATTTGACTTCTTCTTTTCCTATTTGAATATCCTTTATTTCTTTCTCTTGCCTGATTGCCCTGGCCAGAAATTCCAAATACTTTGTTGAATAGGAGTGGTGAGAGAAGGTATCCTTATCTTGTGCCAGTTTTCAAAGGGAATGCTTCCAGCTTTTGCCCCTTCAGTATGATATTGGCTGTGGGTTTGTCATAAATAGCTCTTATTATTTTTAAATACATTCCATGAATACCTAGTTTATTGAGAGTTTTTAGCATGAAGGTGTGTTGAATTTTGTCCAAGGCCTTTTCTGCACTTATTCAGATAATCATGTGGTTTTTCTCATTGGATCTGTTTATGTAATAGATTACGTTTATTGATTTGCATATGTTGAACCAGCGTTGCATCCCCAGGGGAAGCCAACTTGATCATGATGGATAAGCTTTTTGACGTGCTGCTGGATTCAGTTTGTCAGTATTTTATTGAGGATTTTTGCATTGATGTTCATCAGGGATATTGGCCTGAAATTTTATTTTTTTGTTGTGTCTATGCCAGGTTTTGGTATCAGGATGATTCTGTTTGCATAAAATGAGTAGGAAAGATTCTCTCTTTTTCTATTCTTTGGAATAGTTTCAAAAGGAATGGTGCCGGCTCCTTTTTGTACCTCTGGTAGAATTCGGCTGTAAATCGGTCTGGGCCTAGACATTTGTTGGTTGGTAGGCTATTAATTACTCCCTCAATTTCAGAACTTGTTATTGGTGTATTCATGGATTCAACTTCTTCCTTGTTTAGACTTGGGAGAGTGTATGTGTACAGGAATCTATCCATTTCTTCTATATTTTCTAGTTTATTTGCATAGTGTTTATAGCATTCTCTGATGGTAATATTCTTTATTTCTGTGGGATCCACAGTGATATCCTCTTTATCATTTTTGATTGCATCTATTTGATTCTTCTCTTTTTCTCCTTTATTATTCTGGCTACTCATCTATCTATTTTGTTGATCTTTTCAAAAAACCAGCTCCTGGATTCATTGATTTTTTTAAGAGTTTTTTGTCTATCTCCTTCAGTTCTGCTCTCATATTAGTTATTTCCTGTTTTCTGCTAGCTTTTGAATTTGTTTGCATTTGCTTCTCTAGTTATTTTAATTGTGATGTTAGGCTGTCAATTTTATATGTTTCTTGCTTTCTCTTGTGGGCATTTAGTGCTATAAATTTCCCTCTAGACACTGCTTTAAATGTGTCCCAGAGATTCTGGTATGTTGTGTCTTTGTTTTCCTTGGTTTCAAATAACTTCTTTATTTCTGCCTTAATTTCATTATTCACCTAGTAGTCATTCAGGAGCAGGTTGTTCAGTTTCCATGTAGTTGTGCAGTTTTGAATGAGTTTTTTCATCCTGAGTTCTAATTTGATTACATTGTTGTCTGAGAGACTGTTTGTTATGATTCCATTCTTTTGCATTTGCTGAGGAGTGTTTTACTTCCAATTATGTAGTCAATTTTAAAATAAGGGCAACCTGGTGCTGAGAAGAATGTATATTCTGTGGATTTGGGGTGGAAAGTTCTGTAGATGTCTGCTAGGTCCACTTGGTCCAGAGCTAAGTTCAAGTCCTGAATATCCTTGTTAATGTTCTGTCTCATTATCAGTCTAATATTGACAGTGGGGTGTTTAAGTTTCCCACTATTATCTTGAGGGAGTCTAAGTCTCTTTGTAGATCTTGAAGAACTTGCTTTATGAATCTCCATGCTCCTGTATTGGGTGGATATATATTTAGGATAGTTAGCTCTTCTTGTTACGTTGATCCCTTTAGCATTATTATGTAATGCCTTTCTTTGTCTCTTTTGATATTTGTTGGTTAAAAGTTTATTTTATCCAAGACTAGGATTGCAACTCCTGCTTTATTTTCTTTCCATTTGCTTGGTAAATATTTCTCCATCTCTTTGTTTTGACCCTATGAGCTAAAGGGGCATGTTCTAACCCAATGCAAGGGAAGCTAAGAACATAAATGACCTGATGGAGCTGAAAAACACAGCACAAGAACTTCGTGAAGCATATACAAGTATCAGTAGCCAAACTGATCAAGTAGAATAAAGGATATCACAGACTAAAGATCAACTTAATGAAATAAAGAGAGTAGTCAAGCTTACAGAAATGAAGAGGAATGAACAAAGCCTCCAGGAAATATGGGACTATGTGAAAAGGCCAAATCTACGTTTGATTGGTATACTTGAAAGTGAAGAGAAGAATGGAACCAAGTTTGAAAGCACTGTCCAGGATATCCAGGAGAACTTCTCAAGCTAACAAGACCAGCCAACATTAGAATTCAGGAAGTACAGAAAACACCACAAAAATACTCCCCAAGAAGAGCAGCCCAAGACACATAATTGTCAGATTCACAAAGGTTGAGATACAAGAAAAAATGTTAAAGGCATCCAGAAAGAAAGGTCAAGTTATCCACAAAGGGAGGCCCATCAGACTAACTGTGGACCTCTCTGCAGAAACCCTACAGGCCACAAGAGAGTGGGAACCAATATTCAATATTCTTAAAGAAAATAATTTTCAACCCAGAATTGCATATCCAGTGTAACTAAGCTTCATAAGTGAAGGAGAAATAAAATCCTTTACAGACAAGCAAATGTTGAGAGATTTTTGTCACCACCAGGCATGCCCTGCAAGAGCTCCTGAAGGAAGCACTAAACATGGAAAGGAACAACCAGTACCCACCACTGCAAAAATATACCAAATTGTAAAGACCATTGACGCTATGAAGAAACTGCATCAACAACAGGCAAAATAACCAGCTAGCAACATAATGACAGGATCAAATTCATATATAAGCATATTAACCTTAATGAAAATGAGCTAAATGCCCCACTTAAAAGACACAGACTGGCAAATTGGAGTCAAGACTCATATTGGTTGTGCTGTATTCATCAGACTCACTTAGCTTTCTTAGTTGCAAGTAACAAACGCTCTATTCAATCCACTTTAAGACAATAAATAAATAAATAAATAAATAAAGAAAGAAAGAAAGAACGTATTGACTCCTGAACTCACATGTCAAAAGTGTAGAGCTGGCTAAAGAAATACGAAATAAAGTCCTCAGGATTATGCCTGTGTGTATCACTCTGTTTTATGCTTTCTGTTAAGTACCTTCTCAGAAACATCTTTCATTGTGAACAAACAATACACTTGAAAAGTCCAGCTTTACACAGTTTTTACTATCTTAGAAGAGTCCCTTTCCCTTTCAGAAACTAAACTTCCTACTGACAAACAGGATGTTAATGAGTACAGCTTGGTTTGTATGTCCAAAATGAACTATTTATTCACTGTTTGCAAGGAAATAGTAATTTGCTAGTCCATAAAGTCCATAATGTATCACAAGACTATGTCTATGAGAGGCAGTTTCCTTTCTTGAAGTGCCAACAAATTTAGGTGAAACAGGAATAGAGCATTTCCCAAAGAAATTGGATATGGGTCAAAAAGTAGACCCAATTAGTACCTTTATGTTTCCTACAGTCCAAAGTGAAAGAGATATTAATTAAATATTTTAAATTATAACTATACTGAATGTTACAAATAAGAGATGTGCTTATGAATTTCTTTTATAGGGAGAGATTAACTAGTCAGAATGGTCAGAGAAGTTACTTAAAAGTAGGAAAGCAAGCTGATATAAGACATTTCCACAGGCACTATGAGAAGATGGTAAGGAATAAGATTTTAAGAACATTAGCACTTGTGCAAGGCTGTGTGATGGGTGAGAGCCGGGCAAGGATAAGGCTGTATTACATTTGCCTGAAAGAAACTAAAAAAGGCCTAAATAAATGGAAAGTCATCTCTTGTTCATAGATTGGAAGATTTAGTAACACTGAGATTGCAAAAATACTCCTCAAATTTATCTACACATTCAACACCATTCTTATCAAAATTCCAACTACTCTTTTTTTGCAGAAAAGGAAAATCTGATCTTAAAATTCCATGGAAAAACAAGGTGTCAAAAATGGGCAAAACAATTATGAAAAAGAGCAAAGTTGGTGGACGCATACTTTCAAATTTCAAAGCTTAATGCACAGCTACAGTAATCAAGACAGTGTGGTAATGGCTTAAGAACAGATACTCAAAGTTATAAAATTGAAAGTCTAGAAATAAACAGATATGTCAAAAGCAATGTCAGAAAAAGCCAAAATAGACAAATGGGCTTTAAGATAAACTTAAAAGCTTCTGCACAGCAAAAGAAACTATCATTAGAGTGAACTGGCAACCAACAAAATGAGAAAAAATTTTTGCAATCTACCCATCTGACAAAGGGCTAATAACCACAATTAAGAACTTAACAAATTTACAAGAAACTTAAACAAATTTACAAGAAAAAAAAACAAACAACTCTATCAAAATGTGGGTGAGGGATATGAAAAGACACTTCTCAAAAGAAGACATTTATGCAGCCAACAAATATGAAAAAAATGCTCATCATCACTGGTCATTAGAGAAATGAAATCAAAACCACATTGAGATACCATCTCAAGCCAGTTAGAATGGCGATCATTAAAACATCTGAAGATAACAGATGCTGGAGAGAATGTGGACAAACAGGAAAGCTTTTACACTGTGGGTGGGAATGTAAATTAGTTCAACCATTGTGGAAGACAGTGTGGTGATTCCTCAAGGATCTAGAACTAGAAATACCATTACTGGGAATATATCCAAAGGATTATAAAACATTCAACTATAAAGAGACATGCACATGTATGTTTATTGTGGCATTGTTCATGAGAGCAGATATCTTTCAGGAAAATGTGGGCTTAATAATCTTTGAAGATAATTTTTCAGGCTGCAGAATTCTAGGTTGGTGGGTGTTTGCTTTGTTTTTGTTCTCAGTACTAAATATTGTACTCTACTTTTTTCTTGCATGCCTAGTTTCTGAGGGAAAGTCAGATGCAATTTGTCCTTTTATTTGTCTATATGTTAGGTGTTTTGTTTTCCTCTGCTTCTTTCATATTTTTAATTCATCTTTGATTTTGTATAGCTTGGAAATGATATGCCTACTTATTTTTTTTTTGTCTTTTATGTTTTGGTGTTGTGTGCTTGTTGGCATCTATCCTGTTTGGTATTATCTTTCTGGATCTGCAGTTTGGTGTCTGACATTAATCTGGGGAAATTCTTCATTATCATTTCAAATATTTTATGCTCCTTTCTTTCTTGTCTTTCTGATATTCTCATTACATATATATTACCCATCTTGTACTTATCCCACAATTCTTTTTGAGACAGAGTCTCACTGTCACCCAGGCTAGAGTGTAGTGGTATGATCTCTGCTCACTGCAACCTCTGCCTCCTGGGCTCAAAGTATTCTCCTGCCTCAGTCTCCTGAGTAGCTGGCATTACAGGTGCCCACCACCATGCCCAGCTAATTTTTATATTTTTTAGTAGATAAAATTTTAATATTTAATATTTTTTAATAATTTTTTTTAAGTAGAGAAACCCCAACATAGTGGGGCTTCACTATATTGGCCAGGCTGGTCCCAAGCTCCTAGCCTCAAGTGATCTGCCCACCTCAGCCTCTCAAAGTGCTGGGATTACGGGTGTGAGCTAGAGTACCCGGCCCCACAACTGTTTAATACTCTGTTCTTTAATGTGTTATTGTTCTTTGTTGTCTTTTCTCTTAAGTATTGGAGGTTTTTATTGAGATATCTTAAGTCTGAATATTCTTTTCTTAGCTGAATCCCATCTACTAAAAACACATCAAAGACATTCTTCATTCTTGTTATAGTAATTTTTATCTCTAGTGTTTCTTTTTGGTTTGTTCTTAAGATTTTCACTTATCTGCTTACATTGCTCATTTCTTTTTGTGTCTTGTCTCTTTAATCCACCAGAGTCCTTAGCAAATTATTTACAGCTGTTTTAAATTCTTGCTATGACAATTCCAAGGATTGTCATATCTGGTTCTGATGTTTGCTCTGTCTCTTGAAACTGTCTTTTTTGTTATTTGGTATACATTCAAATTTTTCTTAATAACTGGATATGATGAACTTGGCACTGGCTCCTACAGTAGTTTAAGGTCATGAATTTCTTCCCTGAGAAGTTGTGATTATCTGTAGGCACCTGTATGTCCTTCCTAGTCTGCAGACAGTGGTTGACCCTGGGAACTTACTTCTCGTATGAATCTAAGAGTTGTACATTTGTCAGTTTGTTCAGCTTTATACATTTTGTTAGTAGTGGGAATTTCCAAACTCCTAACAAGTGGAATCAGAAGTTACTATCTTTTTATTCAATTCATAGATGTTTTACTCATACTTCTTCCCTAATGCCCACTCTCTCTCCCTATCCTCCATATTTGGTTGGTATAATTTGTTTGTTTCCTTCTTTTTATCATTTTCAACTGTTTCCCCTTTACTGATTTGGGAATTACACATTTTATTCTACTCTTATGGGAGTTGTGCTTGAAATTTAACTCTGGATATTATCTTAATATAACTTGAAGTAAAATAATACCTTATACTGAATAACTCAAAAACTCTAGAATAATTCACCTTTTATTACATACTTTCATAAGTATATGCTACTGTTTTTCCATATAGTAACCCCATAAATTAGATTTAGATTTTTATGTACAATGGCTGTTTAGATTTACACATATGCTTCCATTTATTGGGTACATTAGTATCGAAAACTGCCAGTCTAATTCTCTTAAATGAGGCCATATCCTATATTTATTATCTGTCAAATCTCTCTGATTTTAAAGCTTCAACTCTATTCTCTCTTCCAGGCAACTATGTAAACAAAGTTATTCTTCTTCTGCATTACTTTATTTTTACTTATCTGGTTCTGTGTCTCTCTATGATCATTTCATATAATTTCTTCAGGTTTGTCTTCAAGTCCTCTGTTTTATCTTTAACTGTGTATAATTTGTTTTTCTACTGATATTTCAAAGTTTACTTTTAATAAATTATGTATCTATTCCCTAGGAGTTTATTTTGGCTGTTTCAGATTTGCCAATCATTCTGATATTTTAAAAAAGCTTCTGCCTTTCTATATGAGTCCACTATTTCCATCATTTGTTTTTTTAACTATAATGTTAAGGTATGATTGACATATAAAATACATATATATTTAATGTATAATACTCGATGTGTTTGGAAATAAGTATATATCATAAAACCATCACCACATAAACCTATCCAACACCTCCAAAAGCTTTCTCCTGACCTCTTTATTGATGTATTTATTTATTTTGTGATAAGAACACATAACATGGGATCTAACCTCTTAATAACCTTTTACATATATCATACAGTATTTTTTAATATAGGCAGTACCCAGTACAGTATCATTTTAGCTACTGATTTTGCCAATTATAAACACTAAAGACTTCAGTATCTTAAAGATATTATTCATATTATTCATTGTTTCTGATGACCTCTACATGTTAGCTTCTTTATGTACTTAGTGATATTTGATTGCAAAATTATGAAATTACTCTTGCAATATCCTAATTGTGAACATCCTTCAGGCCTAAATTTGGGAAGATTCCCTGCAGAAATATTTGCCCCTTCTTGTGCTAGACTCTAATTCTCTCAAAGTTCCTACTTTAAACAAGTTTTCTGTTTTAAATACTTCTACTTATTGATGATCCAAGATTTAGTGTTTCTAAATAACACTACTATTTTAAAATACCATTTATGGTGACCACATATGTTCATTTCCTTACAGATTTTTGCCTTCAGGTCTGTATTTAACATTTGTAGTGTTCCTATTTATTCGTGTATTCAGGGTGACTTTCAAAATTTTCCTTAATTTTTTGAAAGCTACAGATTGTATCAAAATTATTTTATTCAATATATAGGATTGAGCAGATTGGTAAGTACTGCACTACACTACTATAGTAAATCTGAAAGGTTTTCCAGAATATTGAGTCCACACAATTCTGGGGAAAAAAATCAAGAATTTTTGAATTTTAGTTTATAATAGTTTCTTCAAATACTTATGTTTCAGTCAGGGTTCTCCAGAGAAACAGAACCAATAGGAAGAATGGAAAAAAAGGGAGGAGAGAGAGATAGGGGGAATTTATTATAGAAATTTTCTCACATGATTATGGAGGCAGAAAAGTCTCATAACATGCCGTTGGAAAGCTGATGTACCAGTAAAGCCAGATGTTCAATTAAGTCAGAGTCTGAAGGTCTGAAACCCAGAGAGCCAGTGATGTAACTCCCATTCTAAGGCTAAAGACTTGAGAACCTGAGCTGAGAGAGGGCACTGGGTGGGAAGAGGGAATAAGTCCTGAAGTCAAGAATGTCTAAGACCATGAGCTCAATGTCAAGGGTGGGAGAAGCTCGACATCCCAGATAAAGAAAAGAAAGAACAAATTCACTCTTCTTCTGCCTTTTTGTTCGGTTTGTGTCCTCAGTGGATTTGTGGATGCCCACCAACATTGGTCAGTGTATATATTTCTTACTCGGTTTCCTGATTCAAATGCTAATATCTTCTGGAAACACCTTCACAGACACAGAGAAATAATGTTTCACTCTCTGGGCATCCCTTAGCCCAGTAAAGTTGACACAACAAAGCAACCATCACAATATATTTATTAATCTGGTCACTAGAGCTGTGGACCTTAAATTTTTGTACCAATTACCATTGCTAAAATATACCATGTCAATGCTGTACTTATTCTTTATTCATGTTGTTACTCCTCTCCATTTCAGGAATTTTTAAAAATATCTCTCACCTGGTGAAGTGGTAGATGCTTGTAGTCCCAGCAACTTGGGAGGCCAAAATGGAAGGACTGCTTGAGCTCACGAGTTCATATAATCGTGCCTGTGAATAGCCATTGTGCTCCAGCGTGGGAAACATAGTGAGATTCCATCCTTTTTTTTAAAATCCTTTCTCTAAAATATGGTCTTCTCCTTTTTCTTTTTTCAATTATTTATATAAAACAGATATTATTTAAGGTAACTGTTACATATCTTCTGGATGTAAAAAATTAATTTTAAATGGTATTTTTAATGTGTAAGTCAAAATATCAAGTCTGGTATTTTTTTTCCAGAAATGTCTAGGTTTATCCAAAACCAAATTTATTTCTTGGTATTTTCATTGTTTCTAAGCTACTTTTTAGAATTTTCAGATAAATAAACTGCATTCTTATATATATATTAAATATATATATAACTGCATTACATATACATATAATATGTATATAACTGCATTCTTTTATATATATATATATAATTATTATCGTACTTTAGGTTCTGGGGTACATGTGCAGATCATGCAGGATTGTTGCATAGCTACATACACAGCAATGTGCTTTGCTGCCTCTATCCCCTGTCACCTGTATCTGGCATTCTCCCCATGTTATCCCTCCCCAACCTCCACACCCTCCACTGCTCCTCCCCTAGTTCCCCACAACAGACCCCAGTGTGTGATGCTCCCCTCCCTGTGTCCATGTGTTCTCATTGTTCAACACCTGCCTATGACTGAGAACATGCAGTGTTTGGTTTTCTGTTTTGTGTCAGTTTGCTGAGAATGATGGTTTCCAGATTCATCCATATTCCTACAAAGGACAGGAACTCATTGTTTTTTATGGCTGCATAGTATTCCATGGTATATACATGCCACATTTTCCTTGTCCAGTCTATCATCGATGGGCATTTGGGTTGGTTCCAGGTCTTTGCTAGTGTAAACAGTGCTGCAATGAACATACGTGTGCATGTGTCTTTATAACAGAATGATTTATAATCCTTTGGATATATACCCAGTAATAGGATTGCTGGGTCAAATGGAATTTCTATTTCTAGGTCCTTTAGGAATTGCCACATTGTCTTCCATAATGGTTGACCTAATTTAAACTCCCACCAACAGTGTAAAAGTGTCCCTATTTCTCCACATCCTCTCCAGCATCTGTTGTCTCTAGATTTTTTAATGATCTCCATTCTAACTAGCATGAGATGGTATCTGAGAAAGGACTAATATCCAGAATCTACAAATAACTAAAACAGATTTACAAGAAAAAACAAACCCATTTAAAAGTGGTGAAGGACATGAACAGATACTTTTCAAAAGAAGACATATATGAGGGCAACAAGCATATGAACAAATGTTCATCATCACTGGTCATTAGAGAAATGCAAATAAACTGCATTCTAAAGGTGAATTTTTGTTTGTTTATTCAAACTACA
>CAUYQU010048840.1:0-22608 GCA_963574635.1 Cheracebus regulus | reverse complement strand
GGGAGATAGCATGGGGAGAAATGCCAGATATAGGTGAAGGGGAGGAAGGCAACAAATTACACTGCCACGTGTGTACCTATGTAACAATATTGTATGTTCTTCACATGTACCCCAAAACCTAAAATGCAATAAAATAATAATAATAATAATTCATAACACTAAATCATTTAGCTGTTGCTTAATATTATTTCATGTGAGTGAATACAATTTTATGTTTCTGTAATTTGAAAGCCTTGTGGAAGCAATAATAGTTTAGGGGGCCTATTGCTGTTATGATAATTTTATAAAGTTTAAATCATAAAATATTAAAACTAAATTTTCTTTTAATAAAAATATTACGCTTATGCTATTTTCACATAGATACCATATCAGAGAGATAAATGTAGTCATTTTACATTTTAAATTAAATTACTCTTACTTATTCAAAATATAACAAATTTTGCTTGAAATTATTTTAATACAAATAAACTATTCAAATATCAAAAGTTATGATCAGTTTATCTGTAAAATCTCCCAAGAAAAAAGGGAAAGATAAGGATAGGAAGGTAAAAAAGGAATTATGAGAAGAAGTTATCTTCAAACAAAAGGAAGGAGATCTATTTAGTAAATATCATAGCTTACTTTGTAGGCAGACAACACAATCTGTTCATGAGGAGTTTCTCTATCTTCTTTTCTTTTTCTTCTTGATTGTTCTAAGGTGCCTCTTAAACACACTCAATAATGTCAAAGTTTTCTCAAAATAGCCACTGCAACTTCAGATTTTCCCTGATAAAATTATGCCAGTTAGAAAGATATCATATGCTGACATGAAAACATTAAGTTTCTAAGTCTAGTTTTAAATAGACTGAAAACTATTAAAATTGCAAAAGTCAGTCTATCAATTGGTATTCTCTAGAGTAATAGAATAGATTAGATAGATAGATAGATAGATAGATAGATAGATAGATAGATAGATAGATATGATAGATTGGAGGGGATTTATTGTGGAAAATGGCTAATGTTATTATATAGGCTGAGAAGTGTCATGATATGCCATCTGCAGGCTAGGGAGCCAGGAAAGCCAGAGGTGTAATCCAGTCTGAATGAGAACCAGGGGAGCTGATGGTGGAACACTTAGTCCAAGGCTGAAGGCATGGGAATAATGGGGACAGCCAGAGGTGTAAGTCCTTGAAATCTGAAGGATCAAGACGCAAGGGCTCCGGTGTCCAAGGGTGGGAGAAAATGGGCCTCAGCTCAAGAAATTAGAGGAAGAATTCAATCTTCATCAGTCTTTTGCTCTAGGTCCTAAATGGATTGGATGATACCTGCTCACACTGGGGAGGTTGGATCTTCTTTACTTAGTCTCCTGATTCAAATACTAATCTTTTCAGGAAATACTCACACAGACACACACAGAAATAACATTTTACCAGCAATATGGGCATCCCTTAGCCCAGTTAAGTTAACATATAAAATTAGACCAGGCTTAGTGGCTCATGCCTGTAATCCCAGCACTTTGGCAGGCCAAGGCAGGTGAATCACAAGGTCAGGAGATGGAGACCGTCCTGGCCAATATGGTGGAATCCCATCTCTATTAAAAGTATAAAAATTAACTGAGTGTGGTGGCACATGCCTGTAGTCTCAGCTGTTTGGGAGGCTGAGGCAGGAGAATCACTTGAATCTGGGAGGCGGAGGTTGCAGTGAGCCGAGACTGCACCACTGCACTCCAGCCTGTCAACAGAGAGAGACTCCATCTCAAAATATATATATATATAAATATATATAATTAATTATATATATATAATTTTAATTATATAATTAATCATATATAATTTTAATTATATATGTGTGTGTGTGTATATATATATAAAATATATAATTAACTCTCACAGTCAGTTAAAAAAGAGTTCTTGCACAAATGTGTATCTGCAGAAACTGGCCAACCATCAGCCAATATCACATGAGGACCCAATAGAACAACTCTATTCTCTGAAAACAGAAATTCCTCTGCAGCACATTTTCCTCCAGCCACTTTCAGCTGTTCCTCTAAAGGTGTATCCCACATTCTTTTGCAGTTCAAATCTTCTTTCCCAGTGATGAGCAATATGTCTTATTGTTTAACCATAGGAAAGTTTTGCTCCTCGCTAGGTCATGTGATGGATGCACCTAAACTACCCTAATGCCTCTCTCTGTTTACGATTACTCTCAACTTCTTTGCTCTCTTTACTCACCAGACTGAGGGACTAATGTCGGATTCTGTTAAGGAGTTAACAGAAATTCCAAAATTGTGTGATTGTTTTGAAGCATCCCCCACTCTCTTATCTGATTTAAAAAGAAAGCCAAGTAACTCCTCTGCTGGCCTGTGAAGTGTATTCTCTGATTACAGCATAGTTAAATTAGGAATTAAAAAAAAAAAAAAAAGATCCCTAAATGTTCTACATTAAACAACATATTTAAAAATAACCCGTGTATTGAAGAAGAAATCACAAACAAATTACAAATATTTCAAGCTGAATAAAAATATGGCAAAATTTGTGGGATGTAGTTAATGCACTGCTTGGGGAAAAAATTTAGTTTTAAAGGATTTTATTGTTTCATTGTCCTATATATGATCTATTTTGGAATATATTTTATGTGCATATGAAAAGATGTCTGTTCTGCATTTGTTGGATATAGTGTTCAATAAATATCAATAAGAACAAGGTGATTGAGAATGATATTCAGACCTTCTGTATTCTAATTTCCTCTAACCTTTTTCAATTTCCAAGAGAGAGGTATTGTGTTTTTTAGATATGGTTGTGAATGTTTCTATTTCTGTCTTTTATTATGTGAGTTTTTACTTCGTACATTTAGAGTCTCTTACTTGGTGCATACACATTTAGGGTTGTTGCATCTTCCTGATGAATTATCCTTTTTATCATTATCAAAAATCTCTGTCTCTCTTTATAGTCTTCATCTTATATTTCACATTTTTCTGATAAAGCTGTAGTCTCACTAGCTTTCAGATGCTTCCAGTTTGTATAATGGATTGTTTTCCATCCTTTTATTTTCAATGTACCTCTTGTAAACAGATAAAATTAGGTCTTGCTTTTTTAACCATATGGTTTCACTGGTGACTTCTATTAAGTATTAAGGGAAGAAATAATAGCAATATTAAGCAGACTTGTTCAAAAAATACTGGAAGAGCAAGCACTTCCCAACTAACCTTGATAGCAAAACCTGTTATAAGAAAAAGAACTAGAGATCAATATTTTGCTAAGGAATAGACACAAAAACCCTTAACAAAATGTTAGCAAATCAATCTACCAATATATAACAAAAATAATGCATCATTAACATGTGAGATTTAACTGAGGATTAACACTGAAAAATCAATTTTATTCACCATATTAATAGGGTCAAGGAGAAAAATCATGTGACCATCACAATAAATGCAGAAAAAAAGCATTTGACAAAATAAACTAACCTTTAGTCATGAAAACCCTTACCAAGCCTAGAACAGAAAAAAGATTCCCTCCACTTAATAAGAGTACCTACCAAAATCTATAGCTAATGTTTCACTTAATAATTAATGGAGTGCATTCTTCAAGATAGGGAACAAAGCAAAAATATTCATTGTCATAACTTGTATTCAACATTGCATCAGAAGGTCCAGCCATGGAGGTACAATAAGAAAAGTCACAAAGTTTGAAAAAGAAATAAAATCCTTTCTTTATTCACAGGTGACACAACTGGTTTTATACTAAATCCAAAGGAATCTACTACCTGAACTCATTAAGACTGACAGATTCAAAATATGCAAGTTCAGTATAAAATAATCAATTGTATTTCTGAAATTTTTATAAACTGCATTAACTGTGGCATGAATGACTATAAAATACTTTCTCAGATGGTGGACCTTTACCTCATAGAGGCTCAGGTCTTCAGTTCTGAAAAACTACCTTGTCTTTCTGTAATGTTTTCTCCATTTTGTGTGTTCTTTATGGAATTGAATTAGTTAAGATACTTGACCTAAATTAATAACACCAACTTTCTTTTCCCTTTTTGTTCAGCTCAACATTTTCTTTATATTTTTCATCATTCTTCACTTTTAGAATGAGGCACAGAGAGGCTGGGTAATTCTTGAAGATCACTCAGTTAACCTATGTTTGAACTGCTCTCTGGAAACAGCACATGACTTTAGCCACTACACAATACTGCTTCTTTTAGAAAATGCTTTTGTAATAAATAACCTGATATCTAACTAATTAGTGTATCCCATAGGGCAGAGAAGCCACAAAAAAATATATTACTATGCATTGATAATACTATGAGAAAATATAAAGATGAGGTTTTATAAAAGTGACACCATAAATTTTTCTGTTTTAGTTTGGAACTATGATAAATCTTGGTACAGAATTGATTTTTCCAGTAAACATTTAAAATAAAATAACACTGGATTTTCTTTTGTTCCAGATTGCAAATTCTTCAAGGTCAAAGGCCATGTTATATTAAGTTTTATACCTCAGAGTGGACAATTTATAATAGCTTGTTATAGATGACTTATCACTGATAGTCTAAGATTTTGGAAATCATGTTATTTATATGAATGATTAAAAAGGTGTATATAATGGCTACTTGGACAACATACTTATAATTAGGCTCATAGCTTAATCCTTTTTTTTGAAACTGAAAGTATGGATAATACACGCCATATGGTTTTAATCTCATTTTGTAACTATAACTTAAAATTGCTATTAAAGTGCTACAGCCTCATATATTTATTTTACTTTATTCTTTTTTTCCATCTGCTAAGGGGTATTTTAAAAAGATATGAGAGTCTGGAGTCTGATGAGTATTTTTGCATAGATTTCTACTTAAGCCATTGCTTTACTTTTTCTTCATCTTTTTGGAATAAGGCAATAAAATAGTGTAAATAATTAAATTCATATTTCTAACAGTTATAGCAGATGGTACATATATAACATTTAGAATAGCACTAATATAAAAAGAGATATTAGGGATTTACACATATTTGGCTTTGTAGTTTCATGCATAATCAAGGTTAAATGTTGACTTCTAATTTGAAAGTCAACATTTCCTAATCCAGCTGGTAGTCCTTGATGTAATCTCCTTTGCTGCTTGTGCTATGCTTTCACAAAGAGGGAAGCTGCAGCACTGTTTACAATAGCAAAGACTTGGAACCAACCCAAATGCCCATCGATGACAGACTGGACAGGGAAAATGTGGAACATATACACCATGGAACACTATGCAGCCATAAAAAACGATGAGTTTGTATCCTTTGTAGGGACATGGATGAAACTGGAAACCATCATTCTCAAACTGACACAAGAACAGAAAATCAAACACTGCATGCTCTCCTCATGAGCGGTGTTGAACAATCAGAACACATGGACACAGGGAGGGGAGCATCACACATTGAGGTCTGTCGGGGGGGAACTAGGGGAGGGATAGCGGGGGGTGGGGAGTTGGGGAGGGATAACATGGGGCAAAATGCCAGATATAGGTGATGGGGTGGAAGGCAGCAAACCACATTGCCATGTCTGTACTTATGCGACAATCTTGCATGTTCTTCACAGGTACCCCAAAATATAAAACACAATGAAATATATTTATATATATAAATTAAAAAAAATAAAGTAACTACATATGTACATTAAAGAATTTAGAGAAATATCAACACCTCTGTAGATAGTACAAAAGAATTTTGAGAAATAATTTTTAGTATAACTATGTCCTAAATATGCATGGTAAATACTTACTAAAAATTATTCATTTGTTATGAGAAATCTAAATTTCACTGGACATTCTATATTTTATTTGGGATCTCTACCTCAAAGCCAAGCAGGAGAGAGGCCAGAGTCCTATCTTCCAGCAGGTGACCTAGCCTGGGACAGGGCCTGGCTGGGGGCAACTGTGCATGGGATGAATTAGAGATGCCAGCCATTCAATGTGTCAAAGGTTTTGCCAGACCTACATTCAATCAGTATTATTTTTATTTAATCTTTTTGTCTAAAGCAAGTTTAAAAATATTAAACTTTTATTTGGAAATATAGATTCAGAGGAAATTTCAAAGATGGCACAGAGAGGTTTCATGTACTCTTCACTCAGTTTCCTCCAAAGGTTCTATTTTGTATAAGTGTAGAACAATATCAAACAATGTTAAGTGTCTAGGTGTATGCCATTTTATCACATATGTAGACTCCCTTAACCACCACTACAGTCAAGATGCAGAACTGTTCCACCACTAAGAAAAATCCCTCTCCTGCTATTCTCTGCAGTCATTCCTACCTCTTCTCCTCCACGATTCCTATTCCTGGCAACCACTAATCTGCTTTCTGCCTTTATAACCTTGTCACTTCAAGAACACTATAAAATGCAAAAATTTGCCAGGCATAGTGGCACGAGCTTGTTCTAGCTACACGGGAGGCTGAGGCAGGAGAATCACTTGAACCTGGGAGATGGAGGCTACAGTGAGCTGAGATCCTGCCACTGCAGTCCAGTCTGAGAGACAAGGTAAGACTGTCTCAATGAATAAATGAATGAATGAAGGCTTGGTGCGGTGGCTCACACCATAATCCCAGCACTTTGGGAGGCCGAGGCAGGTGGATCAGTTAAGGCCAGGAGTTCGAGACCAGCCTGGCCAACATGGCAAAACCTAGTCTCTACTAAAAATACAAAAATTAGTCAGGAATAGTGGTGTGTGCCTGTACTCACAGCTACTTGGGAGACTGAGGCACGAGAATCACTTGAACCTGAAAGGCACAGGAGCTGAGCTGTGTCAGCTGAGATCGTGCCACTGCTCTCCAGTCTGGGCCACAGAGCCAGACTTCATCTCAAAAACAAAACAAAAACCAACCAAATAAAAAAGAACATATATAAATAGAATCCCACAGTATGTGGCCTTTTGAGATTGGCTTTTTTTTTTCTATTTAGCAAATGCTCTTTGAGATCCATTCAAGTTGTGCATGTTCCTTTTTATTTTTATTTTTTTGAGGCAGAATCTCTCTCTCTGTCACCCAGGCTGGAGTGCAGTGGCATGATCTCAGCTCACTGCAACCTCCACCTCCTGGGTTCAAGCGATTCTCCTTCCTCAGCCTCCTGAGCAGCTGGGATTACAGACACCCACCACCACAACCAGCTATTTTTTTTTTTTTTTTGGTATTTTTAGTAGAGATGGGGATTTGCCATGATGGCCAGGCTGGTCTCGAATTCCTGACCTCAAGTGATCCACTCACCTCAGCCTCTCAAAGGGCTGGGATTGTAGGCATGAGGCACCACACCTGGTCTTTTTTTTTTTTTTTTTCAGTAGAGACAGGGTTTCACCATGTTGGCCAGGCTAGTCTTGAACTCCTGACCTCAAGTAATCCCCCCACCTTGGCCTCCCAAGGTGCTGGGATTACAGGCGTGTGCCACTGTGCCTCGCCCCCTTTTTATTGTTGAATACCCTCTCATTGAATGTGTATGTATCAGTTTGCTTAATCACTTCCTATTGAGGGGTGTTTTGTTGTTTCCAGTTTGGAGCTATTACAAATAAATCTACCATGAACAATCACGCATGAGTTTTTGTGAAGATACCAGTTTTTTTTATTTTTTGGTATAAACGCCCAGAAGCAATTGCTAGGTCATATATTGAGGTATATGTTTAATTAAAGAAACTGCCAAAGTATTGTCCAGACTGTCTGTATCATTTTATATTTCCACCAGCAATGTATGAGAGATTTAGTTTTATTTGCATCCTCAGTAGTATTTGATATTATCATTATGTTTTATTTGAGCTGTTCCAATAGATATGTAGTGGTATCTTACTGTGGTTTTAATTTGCATTTCCCCAGTGGTTAGTGTTAAAGACCTATTCATGTGCTTTAAGTCAATTCATTTTCAAAAGTTAAATAAATGTGTATAAAAAGGAAACTTTTGCTTTGAGATGCTAAGGTGGGTAGATTGCTTGAACCCAGGAGGTCGAAGCCAGCCTGAGCAACATGGTGAACTTCGTCTCTACAAAAAAGGCAAAAATATCCAGGTGTGTTGGTGTGTGCCTGTGGTCCCAGCTGCTAGGGAAGCGAGGCAGGAGGATCACTTGAGCCTGCGAGGTCGAGGCTGCAGTGAGCCATGATTGCACCATGATACTCCAGCCTGGGCGACAGAGCGAAAGTCTGCCTTAAATAAATGAATAAAAGGATATGTGTGATTAGTGGTTCTCAAAGTGTGGTCCCTGAGCCAGCAGCGTCAGCATCACCATCACCTGAGAACGTGTTAGAAATGCAGATTGTCAGGCACCACTTAAGGTCTCCTGAATCAGAACATCTGGGGAGTGGGTTGAGCGATCTGTGGTGTAACCAGCCCCTCTGGTGAGAATCGGTATCATTCACTACAGACAAAAAGCAGTGGTAAAAAGAAATGCATCTGCCTACTGCCTAAATCCTCTCATGGACCCCAGGTGTGCACACCACACTTTTGGATGGGAGCCCCATCGCAGAGGCTGTGAAAGAATGCTCCTCCCTGGAGTTGTGCAGGGAGTCCTACCTACAGCCCTTCCTGCCCTTAATTGGACTGAGAAAATCAAGGCTCTGAGGAGGGTGAGACTTGCCCAAGGTCACCCAGCAACAGGGTCAGCCTCCTTCCCCAGTCCCTCACAATGCCTGGCCTGTTTAAAGCCGGCCCCTATTCACTGCCGAGTGAAAGATCCAGCTCCAAAACAGAAGGTGGGGAAGGACACTGTCTTGTGTAACTTGTGTTTATCGCTGCGTATACATGGAAAAAAGTCAGAAAATACTGCTGAAGCAGTTATTTGGGGAAAGAAAGGGGTTTGCTGATTTTTTGTGTTTTTAACTTTTCTGTATTTCATAATTTTTATCACAGTAATCAAGTTTTGTAATATAATCAAAATGTATTAAATATAATTATAAAAATCAGGATGAAGCCTGATCCAGCCACTCCTATTGTTGGCAGTCAGGAAGCCTTTCAGATAGAGCAGGCCCTGCAATTGTCCCAGGTCACACCTTGGGCCGGGGCTCATGCTGGGGCCTCTGTCTGGACACCCTCACCCCAAGGTGGCTTCCATGTCCACACCCACCAGCGCCTCCTGTGGGCGAGGCCGTCCCCTGCATCCAGCCCTGGATATGCCCTAGCCTGGAGGGCACCTCATGGTCTGAGAGTCTGCCTGTCTGTTTCTAAAGACAGGAAAACTCCTTGGGACGTGTGTTCTGCTTGACCCATCACCCCTGGCCTGGTACAGAAAAGTGGACCACGGGAATTTGGTGAATGAATGAATGAATAATTGAAATGGGACCAAATCTCCAAAATGGCGATTTCCTGAGGCCCTTCTCCAGCTGGCCCAGGTGGAACCAGTTCCACTTTTCACAGGAAAGCCAGGTGTGAGGAGCGGGGCAGGTATGTGTGAGGGTCAGGTTCTGACCTGATGGACTGGATGGACACCGGGCTTGTGGTGGGTGGGGGGCAGCAGTGCTGCTGTGGGTGCCTCGGGGAGGGCTCGTCCCTGGAATCCCCCAGCGTATCCTGGTGCCCCCACCTACTGGGTGGCATGAGAAGGCCTAGCTGGTGGGGATGCACAGGGACTTGTTTGGATTGCCCACCTGGTTCAGCTCAAGGAGCCATACCTCCAGCCCCATGGGGAAAAACTCACTTTCAATGTGTGATAACAGCTGCAGGCAAGGGGAGGGAGGGGTGTGCTGGGCCTTGGCCTTAGAAGCCAGAAGCCAGAAGCCAGTTCATGCCCCTGCTTTGACCTGCGTGGGAAAGGGATGGGCCTCGGCGAGCTCTAGGGTCCTGGGTTATGGGCAGGGCCCTCCCTTACGGACTCAGTGACTTGGGCTGACCCAGCCCCTCCCTGAGCCTCGTGAGTGAAACCAGGGCTGGGTCACAGTTGTCAACACCTCCCAGCTCCGACCTCTGGCTTTCTGCCAAGAGGGCAGCAGATCAGACTGACGTGACCTGGGCTCCCCTGTTTACCTCAACCTCCTTGTGAAGCCTCCCTCTTTCTGCCAGTGAGGTGGGTGGGGCTGGAAGGAGGGGCACTTGCCTGTGGGTCTCTGACTTCTCTGCCCATGTGTGCCTGGAGAGCCTGGTCTATACCCAATGCTCTGCTATACCCCATGGCCTGGCCACAGCCTCCCCGCCTCCAGAGCAGCCCTGGCCCAGGGAAGAAGCTGATCTGCATCAAATGGCAGGTAAAAAATGGAAGTGGGGATGATAGGTCTGGAAAGGACTCAAGGAGGAGGTGCCTTCCCAAGGATGTGGAGGGTTTTCCAGAATGGAACGTGACTGGTGCAGAGAACAGTCAGGCGAGAACAGCTCGGGAAACATCAGGAGGTAGGAAGGGTGGCTTTCTCTGTGGGAGCTAGGGCGACTTACCTGGGCCAAATGGTGGGAGGCTGTGGGTAGTGGTGGGCGGAGCTGGGGTGCTTGGAAGCTGGACTCCCTGTCCTTGCAGTGGACTGGAGTGCAAAACAAGTGTCCGCTGCCTTCTGGCTGGGGGACATGCTCTACTTCCAAGCCCAGACATACACCAGCTGCCACAAGCCCCTGAGGCTCTTCAGAGGACCACTGTACAGGCACACCCATGCTGGGCCAGCCTGCTGGGCCCACCTGCACCCTGGTCAGTGCCCATGACTGAGGGGACTCTCTGGGGACAATGGGGGCAGTCTCATTTTCTCCTCTTGCAAGTGGACCAGTCCTTGAGATCTGATGTCAGGCTGGGCTGGGCAGCGGCTCTTCTCTGCCAGGGTGCCTGGTGGACAGCAGATTAAGCAACTTCTCCTTGGCTTTCCTGGACCCCAGGACACAGCTGAGCACAGAAGGTTGAGGCTGAAGCAAGACGTGATCACGCCACTGCACTCCAGCCTGGGTAACAGAGCAACACTTAATCTAAAAGAAAAGAAAAGAAAAGAAAAGAAAGAATAAGAAAATAGGGCTGTGCACAGTGGCTCAGTCCTGCAACCCAGAATTTTAGAAGGCCGAGGTGGACAGATCACTTGAGTTCAGGAGTTCAAGACCAGACTGGGCAACATAAAACCCTGTCTCTACCAAAAATACAAAAAATTAGCCAGGCCTGGCAGTGTGCCCCTGTGGTCCCACCTATTCAAGAGGCTGAGGTGGGAGGATTGCTTGAGCCCAGGAGTTTGAGGTTGCAGGAACCCGTGCCCATGCCATTGCACTCCAGCCTGGTTAACAGAGTGGATCTAATCTTGAAACAAATGAATAAAAAAAGGACTAGACACAGTGGCTCCTGCCGTAACCCAGCACTTTGGGAGGCTGAGGTGGGCAGATCACTTGAGTTCAGGAGTTTAAGACTAGACTGGGCAACATGAAAAACTCCATCTTTACCAAAAATACAAAATATTAGCCCAGCATGGTAGTGTGCACCTGTGGTCCCAGCTATTCAAGAGGCTGAGGTGGGAGGATGGTTAGAGCTTACAAAGTTAAGGCTGCAGCCAGTCATGACCACACTGCTGCACTGCAGCCTGAATTAGAGGGTGAGACATAATCTCAAAAAAGAAAGAAAGAAAGAAGAAAAAAGGAGGAAAGGAAAGAAGGAAAGAAGGAAGGAAGAGAAGGAAGGAAGGGAAGAAAGGAAAAGAAGAAGGAAAGAAAGAAGGAAGAAAGAAAGAAAGAAAAGAAAAGAAAGAAAGAGAGAAATAGAAAAATGGGCTGGATACAGTGGCTCATGCCTGTAACCCAGCACTTTGGGAGGCCAAGGTTGGCAGATCACTTGAGTTCAAGAGTTCGAGACCAGACTGGGCAACATGGCCCAAACCCATCTATACCCAAAATACAAAAACTTAGCCAGGCGTGGTGGCGTGCACCTGTTCTTCAAGAGGCTGAGGTGGGAGGATCAGGAGGTTTAGGCTGCACCAAGCCATGATCACGCCACTGCAGTGAGCCTGGGTAACAGAGTGAGACCTAATCTCAAAACAACAACAACAACAAAAGACAGAGGGAGAAAAAAAGCTGTGCACAGTGGCTCACACCTGTAACCCAGTACGTTGAGAGGCCGAGGAGGGCAGATCACTTGAGCTCAGGAATTCGAAACCCGACTGGGCTACATGGCAAAACTTCATCTCTACCAAAAATACAAATTAGCCTGGCATAATGTGAATCTGCCGTCCCAGCTATTCAAGAGTCTGAGGTGGGAGCATCACTTGAGTTCAGAAAGTTGAGGCTGCAGCAATCTGTGATCAAGCCACTGCACTTCACCCTGGGTAAGAGAGTGAGAGAAGAAGAAGAGGAAGAGGAAGAGGAGGAAGAAGAAGGAAGAAAGAAGAAAGAAGAAGAGGAAGAGGAAGAAAAGAAGAAAGAAGAAGAAGAAGAAGAAGAAGAAGAAGAAGAAGAAGAAGAAGAAGAAGAAGAAGAAGAAGAAGAAGGAAGAAAGGGAAGGGGAAAGGGAAGAAAGAAGAAAGAAGGAGAAAGAGCTGGGCACAATGGCTCACATTTGTAACCCAGCACTTTGAAAGGCCGAGGTGGTCAGATCACTTGAGTTCTGGAGTTCGAGACTAGACTGGGCAACATGGCAAAACCCCACCTCTACCCAAAATACAAAAAATTATCCAGGCATGGTGATGTGCAACTGTGGTCCCACCTATTCAAAAGGTTGAGTTGGGAGGATCCCTTGAGCCCAGGAGGTGGTAGCTGCAGCAAGCCATGAGCAAGCCACTGCACTCCAGCCTAGGTAACAGAGAGAGACCTAATCTCAAAAAAATAGAATAGGAAGAAGAGGAAGAAGAAAAAGAAGGAGGAGGAGGAGGGGAGGAGGAGGAGGAGGAGAAAAAGCTGGGCACAGTGGCTCACGCTTGTAACTAAGCACTTTGGGAGGCAGAGGTGGGCATACACTGGAGATCAGGAGTTTGAGACCAGACTGGGAAACATGTCAAAACATTCTCTCCACCAAAAATACAAAAATTTACCCAGGTGTTGTGGTGTGCACCTGTGGTCCCAGCTATTCAAGATGCTGAGGTGGGAGGATCACTTGAGCCTAGGAGGTTGAGGCTGCAGCAAGCAGTGATCACGCCACTACACTCCAGCCTGTGTAACAGAGCGAGACCTCATCTCAAAAACAAAACAAAAAAAGCTGGGCACAGTGGCTCTTACCTACAACCCAACACTTTGGGAATTTGAGGTGGGCACATCACTTGAGTCCAGGAGTTTGAGACAAGACTGGGCAACACGCAAAAACCCATCTTTACAAAAAAATACAAAAAAATAACCAGGAATGGTGGTGTGCACCTGTGATCCAAGCTATCCAGGAGGCTGAGGTGGGAGGATTGCTTGAGCTCAGGAGGTTGAGGCTGCAGCAAGCCGTGATCACATCACTGCACTTCAGCCAGGGCAACAGAACCAGACCTTATCTCAAATACAACAAACAAACAAACAAACAAAAAACAGAAGAAAAAAGGGCTGGGCACAGTGGCTCATGCATGTAACACAGCACGTTGGGAGGCAGAGATGGGTAGATCACTTGGGCTCAGGAGTTTGAGACCAGACTGAGCACATGGCAAAACCTATCTCTACCAAAAATACAAAAAATTAGCCAGGCGTGGTGGTGTGCACCTGTGGTCCTAGCTATTCAAGAGGCCTAGGAGGGAGAACCGCTTCAGCCCAGGAAACTGAGCCTGCAGCAAGCCATGATCATGCCACTGCACTCCAGCCTGGGTAACTGAGCAAGACCTAATCTCAAAAAACAAACAAACAAAACAAAAAACAAAAAAGCCTGGGCACAGTGGCTCATGCCCGTACCCAGCACTTTGTCAGGCTAAGATGGGGGATTCAGTTGAGTTCAAGAGTTCGAGACCAGACTCGGCAGCATGGCAAAACCCCATCTCTACCAAAAATACAAAAAATTAGCCAGGCGTTTTTGTTTGCACCTGTGGTCCCAGTTATTCAAGAAACTGAGGTGGGAGGATTGCTTGAGCCCAGGAGTTTGAGGCTGCAGCAAGCAGAGACTATACCACTGCACTCCAACCCAGGTAACAGAGCAAAACTTGATCTCAAAAAAAAAAAAGTAGAAAAAATGACTGGGCAGTTGATCACACCTGTAACTCAGCACTTTGGTGGGCAGATCACTTTAGTTCAAGAATTCAAGATGAGACTCAGCAACATGGCAAAAACCCATCTCTACCAATAATACAAAAAATTAGGCCAGCGTGGTGTTGTGAACCTGCTGTGTCAGCTATTCAAGAGCGTGAGGTGAGAGGATCACCTGAGGACCGCTTGAGCCCAGAAAGTTGAGGCTCCACTAAGTGGTGACCACACCATTGCACTCCAGCCTGAGTAACAGAGCAAGACCTAATCTAAAAAAGGAACAGAACAAGAAAAAAAAAAAAAAAAGAGCTGGGCACAGTGGCTCATGCCTGAAACACAGCACTTTGGGAGGCCAAGATGGGCAGATCAGGAGTTCAAGACCAGACTGTGCGACATGCAAAACCTTATCTCTACCAAAAATACAAAATATTAGCCAGGCTTAGTGGTGTGCACCTGTGGCCCCAGGTATTCAAGAGGCTTGGGTGGGCACATCACTTGAGCACAGGAAGTTGAGATTGCAGCAAGTCGTTATCATGCAGCTGCACTCCATCATTGGTTAGAGAGCAAGACCTAATCTCAAAGAAAAAAAGAAATAGAGCTGGGCACAGTGGCTCATGCCTATAACCCAGAAGTTTGGGAGGCCAAGGTGGGCAGATCCCTTGAGACTTGAGTTCCGCAGTTTGAGGCTAGACTGGGCAACAAGGCCAAAACACATCTCTACCAAAAATACAAAAAATTAGCCAGGCATGGTGGTGTGTACCTGTGGTTTAAGCTATTCAAGAAGCTGAGGTGAGAAGATCGCTTTAGCTCAGGAGGTTGAGGCTGCAGCAAGCTGTGACCACACCACTGCACTCCAGCCTGAGTAATATAGTGAGATCTAATCTCAAAAAAAAAAAGAAAAAAAAAAAAGGGCTGTGCAAAGTAGCTCATGCCTATAACACAGCACTTTGGGAGGCCAAGGTGGGCAGATCACTTGAGTTCAGGAGTCGAGACCAGACTGAGCAACATGGCCAAAACCCATCTCTACCAAAAATACAAAAAATTAGCCAGGCACGGTGGTGTGTACCTGTGGTCCCAGCTATTCAAGTTGGGAGAATCACTTGACACCAGGAGGTTGAGGTTGCAGCAAGCCATAACCACACCACTGCACTCCAGCCTGGGTAACAGAGTGAGACCTAATCTCAAAAAAAAAGAAAAAGAAAAAGAAATATGACTGGATACAGTGGCTCATGTATGAAACCCAGCACTTAAGGAGACCATGGTGGGCAGATCATTTGATGTGAGGATTTAGAGACCAGATTGGGCAACATGGCAAAACCCCATCTCTACCAAAAATACAAAAATTTAGCCATGTGGTGGTGTGCACCTGTGGTTCCAGCTGTTCTAGATGCCGAAGTGAAATCACTGATTGAGCCCAGGAGGTTGAGTCTGCAGCAAGCCACGACCATGCCGCTGCACTCCAGCCTGGGTAACAGAGCAAGACCTAATCTCAAGGGGAAAAAAAAGGAAACAGAATAAAAAGACGCTGGGCACAGTGGCTTACAACTGTAACCTAGAAATCTGGGAGGCCTCCTTTCTCTTGTCCCCTATCAAAAAAGTGTATCTGAGAAAAAAATTCAGATTGCCTTCAAAGGACCAACAATTAGGCAGACAGACAATATCTCAACAGAAACCACAGGAACCAGAAGACCATGGAATGCCATTGTCAGTGTGCCAAAAGAAAATAACTGCCAGCCTCAAGCTGCACTCTTAGTGAAAATATCTCTCAGTGAAGAAAACAAAATAAAGATAATTTGGGCCAGGTGTTGTGGCTCATGCCTATAATCCCAGGACTTCGGAAGCCTGAAGCATGAGGATTGCTTGAGCCCAGCAGTTCAAGACCAGCCTGGACAAAATAGTAAAACCCCATCTCCACAAAGAATACAAAAATTAGCTGAGCATGGCGGTGTGCCTGTAGTCCCAGGCTGGGGAAACAGTGAGACTCCATCTCAAAAAAAAAAAAAAAAAAAATTGGGTGGGGAGCGGTGGCTCACGCCTGTAATCACAGCCCTTTGGGAGGTTAAGCTGGGCGGGTCACGAGGTCAAGAGATCAAGGCCATCCTGGCCAACATGGTGAAACTCTGTCTCTACTAAAAATACAAAATTAGCAGGGTGTGCTGGCAGATGCCTGTAGTCCCAGCTACTTGGGAGGCTGAGGCAGGAGAATCGCTTGAACCTGAGAGGTGGAGGTTGCAGTGAGCCAAGATTGTGCCACTGCACTCCAGCCTAGTGACAGAGCGAGACTCTCCAAAAAGAAAAAAAAAAAATTGTTATATTAAAAAAAAAGAAAAGAAAAGAAAAAAGGGCTGGGCACAGTGGTTTATGCCTGTAACCCAGTACTTCAGCAGGCCAAGGTGGGCAGATCATCTGAGTTCAGGAATTTGAGACCGGACTGGGCAACATAGCAAAACCTCATCTCTACCATAAATATAAAAAATTAGTCAGGCATGGTGGTGTGCACCTGTGGTCCCAGCTACTCCAGAGGCTGAGGTGGGAGGGCTGCTTGAGCCCAGAAGGTAAAGGCTGCAGCAAGCCGTGACCACACCACAGCACTCCAGCCTGAGTAACAGAGCGAGATCTAATCTCAAAAAAAAGGAAACAGAAGAAGAAAGTGCTAGGCACAGTGGCTCACGCCTGTAACCCAGAACTTTGGAAGGCCTAGGTGGGCAGATCACTCGTGTTCTGCAGTTTGAGCGAAAACTTGAAAACATGGCAAAACCATATCTCTAGCAGAGATGCAAAAAATTGGCCAGGTGTTGTGGTGTGCACCTGTGGTCCCAGCTATTCAAAAAGCTGAGGTAAGAGGATCTCTACGGCCTGGGAGGCTAAGGCTGCAGCAAGCCATGATTATGCAGCTGCACTCCAGCCTGGGCAACAGAGGGAGGCCTAAACTCAGAGAAAAAAAAAAAGAAAAAGAAAAAAGAAAAAAGATAAAAAAAGGGCTGGGCACAGTGGCTCATTCCCGTAACCCAGCAATTTGGGATGCCAAGGTGGGCAGATCACTTGAGCTCAGGAGTTCAAGACAAGAATGGGCAACACAGCCAAACCCTATCTCTATTAAAAGTACGAACAATTAGGCATGCTGGTGTGCACCTGTGGTTTCAGCTATTCAAGAGGCTGAGGTGGGAGGATCGCTTTAGCCCAACAGGCTGAGGCTGCCGCAATCTGTGACCATGCCACAGCACTTCAGTCTGGGAAAAAGAGCAAGACCTAATCTAAAAAAAAAAAAGAAAGAAAGAAAGAAAGAAAGGAGAAGAAAAAAGGGCTGTGCACAGTTGCTCACACCTGTAACCCAGCACTTTGGGAGGCTGAGGTGGGCAGTCACTAGAGTTCAGAAGTTTGAGACCAGATGGGGCAACATGGCCAAACCCCATCTCTACCGTAAATACAAAAAAGTAGCCTGGCATGGTGGTGTGCACCTGTGGTTTCAGCTATTCAAAAGGCTGAGGTGGAAGGATCACTTGAGTCCAGGAGGTTGAGCCTGCAGCAAGCAGTTAGCATGCCACTGCACTCCAGCCTGGGTAACAGAAAGATCTAATCTCAAAAAACACACAAAAAAGAAAAAATAAGAAAAATAGGCACAGTGACTCAAACCTGTAGCCCAGCACTTTGGGAGGTCAAGGTGGGGATATCACTTGAGTTCAAGAGTTCAAGAGCCAACTGGGAAACATGGCAAAACCCCATCTACACCAAAAATACAAAAATGAGCCAGGCATGGTGGTGTGCACCTGTGGTCCCAGCTATTCAAGAGCCTGAGGTGATCAGGAGATCACTTGAGCCCAGGAGGTTGAGGTTGCAGCAAGCTGTAGTCATGCCACTGCACTCCCGCCTGTTGGGTAAAAGAGCAAGACCTAATCTGGAAAGAAAAAAAAAAAAAAGAAAAAGAAAGAAAAGAGCACAATGGCTCATGCATGTAACCCAGTACTTTGGGAGCCTGAGGTGAGCAGATGACTTGAGTTCAGGAATTTGAGACCAGACTGGGCAACATGACAAAACCCACACTCTACCAATGAAAAAAAAATTAGCCATGCATGGTGCTGTGCACCTGTGTTCCCAGCTATTTAAGAGGCCGAGGTGGGAGGATCGCTTGAGTCCAGGAGGTTGAGGCTGTAGCAAGCCATGATCACACCACTGCACTCCAGTATGGGTAACAGAGCGAGACCTCATCTTTAAAAAAGAAAAAAAAAAGAAAGAAAGAAAGAAAAGAAGGTTGGGAACAGTAGCTCATTCCTGTAACCCAGCATTTTGGAAGTCAAGGTGGGCAGATCACTTGAGTTCAAGACCAGACTGAGCAACATGGCAAAACCCCATCTCTACCAAAAAGACAAAAAAATAGCCAGGCACAGTGGGGTGTACCTGTTGTCCAAGGTATTCAGGAGGCTGAGGTGGGAGGGTCGCTTGAGCCCAGGAAGTTTAGGCTGCAGTAAGCTCTGGTCACGCCACTGCCCTTCGGCCTGGGTAATAGAGCAAGCCCTAATCTCAACAACAACAACAACAACAACAACAACAACAACAACAACAACAACAACAACAGAAAAAAAAGGAAAAGGAAAAATTAAAAACAAAACAAAAACAACAGCCGGGCACAGTGCCTCACGCCAGTAACCCAGCATTTTGAGCAGCTGAGGTGGGCAGATCACTTGATTTCTGGAGTTCAAGGTCAGAATGGGCAAAATGGAAAAACCTCATCTCTAACAAAAATATAAGCAATTAGCCAGGCATGGTGGTGTGCACCTGTGGTCCCAGCTAGTCAAGAGGCTGAGGTAGGAGGATCAATTGAGCCCATGTTGAGGCTGCAGCAAGCCATGATCATGCCATTGCACTCTGGCCTGGGTAACACAGCAAGACCTAATCTCTAAAACAAAAACAAAAACAAAAAACAAAGTAAGAAAAGAGGGATGGGTTACACATGTAACCCAGCACTTTGGGAGGTCGAGGTGGGCAGATCACTTGAGTTCAGGAGTTCAAGACCAGACTGGGCAACATGGCGTAACTCCATCTCTACCAAATTTCTAAAAATTAGCCAGGCCTGGTGGTGTGCACCTATAGTCCCAGTTATTCAACAGGCTGAGGTGGAAGGATCACTTGACCCCAGATGTTGAGGCTGCAGCAAGCCGTGATCACGCCACTGCACTCCAGCCTTGACAGCAGAGAAAGACCTGATCTCAAATAAAAAAACAACTGGGAGAATAAAAGGGGAGTGGGCCGGGCACAGTGGTTCATGTCTGTAACCCAGCTAATTGGGGGCCTGATGTGGGCAGATCACTTTTGAGTTCAGGAGTTCGAGATCAGAATGCACAACATGGCAAAACCCCATCTCTACCAAAAATATATATAATTAGGCAGGCATGGTGGTGTGCCCCTGTGGTTATAGCTATTCAAGAGGCTGAGGTGGAAGGATCACTTGAGCCCAGGAGGCTGAGGCTACAGCAAGCCGTGATCACGCCACTGCACTTTAGCCTGAGTACCAGAGTTAAACTAAATCTGAAAAAAAAAGAATAAGAAGAAGGAAAAAATGGCTGGGCACAGTGGCTCACGCCTGTAACCCAGCACTTCAGAAGGCTGAGGTGGGCAGATCACTTGAATTCAGAAGTTCCAGACCAGACTGGTCAACATGGCAAAACCCCATTTGTGACATAAATTCATAAAATTTGCCAGTACTTGTGGTGTACACCTGTGTCCCAGCTATTCAAGAGGTTGAGGTGGCAGGATCTCTTGAGCCCAGGATATTGAGGCTGCAGCAAGCCGTGATCGTGCCACTGCACTCCAGCCTGGGTAACAGAGAGACCTAATCTCAGATAAAACCAAAAGGGGAAAAAAAGGGCTGGGCACAGTGGCTCATACCTGTAATCCTACACTTCGGAGGCCAAGGTTTTTAGCTCACTTGAGTTCAGAAGTTTGAGACTAGACTGGGCAACATGGCAAAACCCCCTCTCTACCAAAAATATAAAAAATTAGCCTAGCTGGTGGTGTGCACCTGTGGCCTCAGCTATTCAACAAACTGAAGTGGGAGGATCGATGGAGCCCAGGAGGTTGAGGCTGCAGCAAGCTGTGATCACACCACTGCACTCCAGCCTTGGTAACAAAGTGAGACCTAATCTCATAAAAACAAAACAAAACAAAACACCCACACTAAACAAAAGAAAATAAAAGTGCTGGGCAAAGTGGCTGGCAGCTGTAACCCAGAACTTTAAGAGATAGAGGTGGGTAGATCACTTGAGTTCAGGAGTTTGAGACCAGACTGGGCAACATGCCAAAACTCTACCTCTACCAAAAATACAAAAAATTAGCCAGGAGTGGTTGTGTGCGGCTGTAGTCCCAGCTATAAAAGAGGCTGAGGTGGGAGGATTGCTTAAGCCTAGGAGGTTAAGGCTGCAGCAAGCCATAATCACACCACTGCATGCCAGCCTGGGTAACACAACAAGACCTAATCTCAAAAAAAATAATAATAAAAATAAAAAAATTAAAGATAAAGGAAGAAAAAAGGGCTGGGCACAGTGGCTCACACCTGTAAACAAGAACTTTGGGAAGCTGAGGTGGGCATATCACTTGAGTTCAGGAGTTCAAGACCACACTGGGCAACATAGCTAAATCCCATCTCTACCAAAAATACAAACAAACAATTAGGCTTGGTGGTGTGCACTTCTATTTCCAGCTATTAAAGACACTGCCTGAAAGAATCATTTGAGCCCAAAAGGTTAAGACTGCAGAGGGCCGTGATCACGCCACTGCACTCCAGCCTGGGTATCAGAGAAAGACCTAATCTCAAAAAAGAAAAAAAAAAAAAAAGACAAAAGGAGAAAAAAGGCTGATCATAGTGGCTCATGCCAGTAATCCAGCATTTTGGAAAGCCAACATGGGCAGATAACATGAGTTCAGTTGTTCAAGATCTGGCTGAGCAACATGGCAAAACCCCATCTCTACCAAAAATACGAAAAATTAGCCAGGCGTGGTGGTGTGCCCCTGTGGTCTCAGATATTCAAAAGGCTGAGGTGGGAGGATCGTTTGAGCCCAGGAGGTTAAGGTTGCAGCAAGCCATGATCACACCACTGTATTCCAACCTGGGTAATGGAGTGAGACCTCATCTCAAAATAATATATAAAATTTAAAATTAAAAAAAGAAAGAAAGAAAGGGCTCAGCATAGTGGCTCTCACCTGTAACCCAGCACTTTGGGAGGCTGAAGTGGGCAAATAACTTGAGTTCAAAAGTTCAAGACCAGACTGGACAACATGGCAAAACCTCATCTCTAACAAATATATAAAAAGTTGCCAGTCATGGTGGTGTGCACCTGTGGTCCCAGCTAGTCAAGAAGCAGAGATGAGAGGATCGCTTGAGTGCAGGATGTTAAGGCTGCAGCAAGCCATGATCGCACCACTGCACTGCACTGCAACCTAGGTAACAGAGCCAAGCCTAACCTCAAAAAAAAAGGAGGAAAAAAAGCAAAAAAAGAATGGGCACAGTGCCTCACGCCGGTAACCCAGCAATTCGGGAGGGTGAAGTAGGCAGATCAATTTACATGAGGACTTCAGTTCCAGACTGGGCAACATGGCCAAACCACATCTCTACCAAAAGTACAAAAAATCAGCCAGCCGTGGTGGTGTGCACCTGTGGGCCCAGCTATTCAAGAGGCGAAGGTGGATGGATCGCTTGAGCCTGGGAGGTTGAGGCTGCAGCAAACTGTGATCATGCCACTGCACTCCAGCCTGGGTAACAGAGTGACATCTAATCTGAATAAAAAAATAAAAATAAAAAAAAATAATCAAAGGGCTAGGCCCAGTGATTCACACCTATAAACCAACCCTTTTGGAGGCCAAGTTGGGCAGATCACTTGAGTTCAGGAGTTCGAGACCAGACAGGGCAACATGGAAAACTCCATCTCTACCAAAAATACAAAAAATTAGCCAGTTGTGGTGGTGTGCACCTGTTGTCCCAGCTATTTAAGAGGCTGAGGTGGGAGGATCACTTGAGCCCAGGGAGGTGAGGCTACAGCAAGCCATGACCATGCCACTGCACTTCAGCCTGGATAACAGAGCGAGACCTAACCTCAACATAACAAGAAAAAAAAAACTCCGCCTCTACCAAAAATACAAAAAATTAGCCAGTCGTGGTGATGTACGTCTGTTGTCCCATCTATTTAAGAGGCTAAGGTGGGAGGATCATTTGAGCCCAGGAGGTTGAGGCTGAGCACAGTGGCAGCGTCAGTAACCTGCCAGTTTGGGAGGCAGAGGTGGGCAGATCACTTGAGGTCAGGGGTTCAAGACCAGATGGGGCAGCATGGCAAAGCACCATCACTACCAAAAATACAAAAAAATCAACTAGGTGTGGTAGTGTGCACCTTTGGTTCCAGCTATTTAAGAGGCTGAGGTGGGAGGATCATGTGTGCCCAGGAGGTTGAAGATGCAGCAAGCTGTGATCACACCGATGTACTCCAGCCTGCATAAAGAGTGAGACCTAATCTCAAAAAAAAAAAAAAAAAAAAAAAAAAAAAAAAAAAAAAAAAAAAAAGGAAGCGTGAGAAAAAAAAAGGGGGGAAAAAATACAAGGGGGCA
>CAUYQU010048839.1:0-52357 GCA_963574635.1 Cheracebus regulus | reverse complement strand
AAGAATCCCATTCTCTCTCCCTCTTTCTCTTCCTCTTTCTTTCTTTCATTCTTTTGCTGTGTCTTTCTTTCTCCTTTTCTCTCTTTTTCTAAAATCTCTTCCTCTTTTTTCTCTTTCATTTTTTTCTTTCTTTTGCAGTTTGTTTCTTTCTCCTTTTCTCTCTTTTTCTAAAATCTCTTCCTCTTCCTTTCTCTCTTTAAAAAAAAAAAAAAAAAAAGCAACCCAATAAAAGTGGACAGATAAGAATGAAAAATTCACCATGGCTTATAAACATATGAAAATACTTTTAATCCCATTAGTGAGCAGGGAAATGCCTTCGGGCCTAGATGCAGGAGAAGGAGGTCATTCTTTTTGTTTAGAAGATAATCCTGATCCTTCATTTTGGCACAGCTGAAACACAAATTGGTACATCAAGAATTAATGGATCGGTGAAGAGCAAGAGTTCTCCAGGTAGGAAATAAGAAGACTGGAACATGAGCATACAAGCCATGCTAAAGGAAGAGCCTTCTTGGGCAATGTCCAGATCTGTGGAATTTAATCTTCAGAAGAACAGTCCATGCAGTGTCTGCTTATTGCAGTGCTCTCAGTTCTGAAACAGTAGCCACTTTCCAGAGCACTACCAGAGAGGTAGCTCAGCCCACCCTTGAGAACCCCAGACCAGTCCCATTTCCCACAAGCCAGCTGTAAAAAGCTATAAGAAGAAGGAATGAGTCTGAGGTGTGGGGTGGTGATGTGCTCTGGGAAGGGCACAGAGCCAGGAAAAACAAGTTAGAGCCTCTCTAGGCACCTGTGAGTCATGTCGATCATATATCATAGATCATTGTCAAATGAGGTAAAATAAATTACTAAAGTGGCCAGGGTACTTCTAGGCTAGCACATAGTTGTGGAAAGAGGAGTTTGGCTTCTTTTGTCTTATTCCCAAACCAGCACAATTTGTCTTCAGTGACCCTTACAGCATTCTTTGTGCTGACAGTGAGTGGATCAGCTTGGTCTTTTCTGGAGGATAGACAGAAGAGCTAAAAGTATCCAAAAGAAACCAGATAAAGAAAACCTGAAGCCTGAAGACATTTTTCTTGTATGTCTAAGTCCTAATTTTAGACCCAGTTGAAGGCTCATTATCCAACATATTACAGTATGGAATTGTAACCCTGCCACATATTGAAGGAACTGTCCATCAACAGAAAGAAAACAGCCTGCTGAGTCAATCTTCAACATTCATGGATTCCAGGAGTAGCAAAAATGTTTCTTTACTTTCCCAGTCAGTTGCTTTTTGATCTCTCTCTCTTGAGTCACCCCTACCCTGAGTCCTGGTTCCAGTCTGGACTGTAGGAACAGTCTTGGGCCTTCTAAATGTAGCATAAACCAGACCAACAAACCTTTCTCTTGAGGGTTCTGATAGTCCCCAGCACACACTTTCATGACTTACGCTAAGTGGCTGTCTCTCTCGGGGGGAAAAAAGGGCAAGGAACAAAAGGATTCTGTGAAACAGGAAATCCTTTCTTCCACAAAGTCAAACCAGATACTAGACCTTTGGGTTGGACATAAGTTTATTTGCATGTCTGGATGCTGCTATGCTTTTATGCTTTGGAAGCCAGACTGAGATTACAGGTTGAGTATCCCTTATCCAAAATGCTGGGACCAGAAGTATTTTGGATTTTGGATTTTTTCAGATTTTGGAATGTCCTGTTCCTCAGGGGTCCCTCCTAAATTATTATTCAGGAAGAAACATAAAACTACACATAAAACTGTATTTCATGATACTTAATAGTTCCACATCCCTAATCTGAAAATTTGAAATCTGAAATACTCCAATGAGCATTTCCTTTGAGCATCACGTTGATGCTCAGAACGTTTCAGGTTCTGGATTAGGGATGCTGAGCCTGCGCTGAATTGTTCCTCCCTTCATCTCCCCACAGGCCCTGTGTTGTTTTTAAGCAGCCCTCCCTGCCTCCTGTCCTGTAGCTGTGAGTGCCAAAGTAGCTCAGATGTGTCTGCACTCTAAGCTATAAAGAAATAATTAGCCACAGTTAACGGCCTATAATTTGTTATTTCTGTATCCTGTTCCTCAGGGTTCTCTCCTAAATTATTATCCAGGAAGAAACATAAGAGTACACATAAAACTGTATTTCATAGAAACAAAAGAACTGAGCTCTTCTTTCGCTTTGTTTCCCTGTGATTTGAAGCAGTTGGACTTCCTAGATGGAGGTTCATTGCCGCGGATGGGAAAGGCTGTGCACATTGGTTTGCACCATTACGATGCAGACATACATATAGGACCGGCTATATAATTTGCAGGACCTACTGCAAAATGAAAGTGTGGGGCCCTTTAATATGTTAGTTTCAAGCCTGCAACAGAGGAACATTAAACTGAAAGTGAGCCCTTCTGAGTGTGGGGCCCTGTGTAACTGCAGAGGCCGCACACCTATCAAGCCTGCTCTGCATGCGGAGAATGATCTCAGGAATAGAAAGACGAAGGGAACTCCACCCTGACAAGGTCAGGAGAAAGCACGGGTGAGGCGATGGGTGGTGTGGCCAAGGACAATGTCCTCTGGGTGTTTCTCTTGAACGCAATCTGCTTGGCATGGGGTACTGGAGGGCCCAAGGATCAGAAAGAACCAATGTACATGAGGACGCGGGAAGGAAGCAAGGACAAAGGATGTGAGAGAATGCTGGGGTTGAAGGAGGGGTGGCAAAGCAAGGGAGTTCTAGGCATGGAATCATCTTGTTTTGTTTTCATTTAATCAACCCATTTCTCTCTTTTTTTACTGAAGTAAAATGTATCAAATTTAGATGAACGATTTTTTCCCCTCCAAATCTGCTCTTCCTGTTTCTTCACCTTGGTGAATGTAAATCACTGTCCACTTAGTTGATCAAGGCCAAAGCTGGGAGTCATCTCTGAACTGATCCCTCCCCAAGTCCAAAGAACATTAATTCTATCATTAGTGCCTCTCTTGACCCTACCCATCTACTTGCTCCATAACCAGTGAAACCACCATCATTCTTGTCCATGACTGTGGCAGCAGCCTCCTCACTTACAGCTTCTGAATCATCTAGACTGGAGTTTAAGTCCTCATTCTGCCACGTTAGCTGAGTGACCTTGGGCTGGGCTCTTCACCCCCTGTGCCTCAGTTTCCACATCTGTAAAATGGGAATAATAATACCTATCATAAAGCATGGTTGTCAGGTCTAAAGGAAATAAAGAAGTGGCTGAGCATCTTCCTTCTTGTTCCCTCTCCATCCCTCAGGCCTTCAGTAACATTCCTTCCCTTTCCTGATTGCTCAGTGCAGGTTCCCACAGGCCACCAGCTCACCATACTTCCATGTCTTCTCTCAGCAGTCCTCTCCAAGAGGACAAGGATCCTGGCTTTCCATGGCCAATGTGCATCTGACATGGAGTAGTTCACCTTATGTGACAGGCATTCTCATATAGAATCAAATGTTCCCAGGTGGGGACTCCCTGTAAGCTTTCCCCCTAACTGTAAGTGAGCAGGTGACCACATGACAGAAACAAATGACAAAGACTAAGACTATCTCAGGAGATAGTAAATTAAACCTGGGGCACTGGGATGGCGCATCAGAGCAGATCCCTCTGTAAGAAACAGACCTAGGTCAGGTAAGGCCGCCCAAGGAAGCCAGAAAACTGGGTGCTCTAGGTCAACACAGCCAAACTCCCCAGAGGATGCACTGGGGCTGGACAGGGATGTGACAGACTGGGGCAGAAGACACCCCAGAGGAAGCAATAAAGGTGGGACCCCTGTGGGCCACCCCTTTGTTCTCAGGTCCTGGAAGCGCCCCATCCAATGCTCCCTACTGAGACCAGCAGGGTAAGGGGTGTGCACACTAGGGGGCTAGTGCCCTGAGCCAGTCAAGTCAGAGTGGGGGAGGGGTGCTAGGTTGTTTTTTATTTTCCCATGAAATAACATACATGTAGGAAAGTACATCAGACATATCTGTAGGGGTTGCTGAATTGTAAACCCACTACTCCAATCAGGCCTTGGAGTATCACTAGCACTCCAGATCCTCCACAACCTGCTGTCTACATCCTCCTAGAGGCCACGAGGCCTCAGCTTTTGTAGTTACCATGTCCTTGCACACCCAAAGAACAGTTTTGTTTTGCCTGGTTTTGAACTTCTCAAAAATGGAATCATATAGCATATATTTTATTCTTTTTTCCACTCAATATTTTGTGAGAGTCATTCATGTGGTTGTATGTAACTACTTTATTGATTCGTTGCTGTGTTTTGTGGATAACTGTTACACAAGTTACTTATTCCTTGTCCTGTGGATGGACAGTTGTGCTGTTTCTGGCTTGTGCATTTTCCATGCCTTAGTGTGAGACTGTGCTTCTGGATGGCTTGCAGGGGAGTGGGAGTCTGGGCTGGAAGGGAAGGGAGGGGAAGCAACAGAAGCAGCTCTGGGCATGGGGGGAGAGCAGGTGAGAGGGACCCATGGGTCAAACAGGGCTACTGAAGTACAGAGCAAGGTTGAGGGTACCAGAGGAAAGGGTTCTGGAGGGATCCTTGGATGTGTGCTCCTACTCTGAGACTGGACAGGAACACTCCCCGCAAGGTCATAATCTACCCTCTGGACCTGCTGCCTGACCCCAATTCCCTGTGGGGTACAGACCAGTTGTATGCAAGAGAGGCCAGACAAGGCAGCTTATTGCAGAATACTGCCCTTGGGGCTCAGAGGAAATACTAGAAATTGACCAGGGAGTCAACCTCTGGTGCTGCTCCTTTCCCAGGATGGGCACCCACCAAGAGGTTTGTATTTGGGAAGCTCAGGGATCACTGGCTGCACATCCAGACACTGGCCCACATGGAGATAAGGTGGCTGGAGCCCTGAAGGGAGGGGGTCTGCCCTACTGACCACTTGCCTGGACCTCGCCTGTGCAGGAAGTGAGGCCACCTCTGGAGCCCATCTCTTGGAAACTTCAGTAGCCCAGGGCAGAGCTTCCTATTCCTTGCCAGAAAACCTGCTCTGGCAACACCCCAACCTCAGTGTTTCTTGTTGAGGGCTGTCCTGGCTGGAGGTGGCCAAAAGTCCTTCCCACACCGAGAGACCTATTTCCCTCTTCTCTTGGGTTTGGCAGATAACGAATAAGAGGAGGGATGCAGTTGCCTTGGAGCTGGCAGACTGCGCGGCAGACAAGCAGGAGTCCGCTGCCTCCCGTGGAGACGACACTGGAACGCAGGAAGGTGCTGGAAATCAGTCACAGGTGTTCAAGTGCAAGCTCTGGCAGGATGCTATTCTTCCTGCTGTAGATCAGCCAGACTTTGTAAAACATGATCTATTTCCTCATTGGATCCTCAACAGTCCCATGGGCAGATCAGACAAACATCCCCATAGGTGAGAAATGAAAGCAGAGTAGAGTGGTCATAAGTGATTGAGGGTTAGAACACAGGTCTCACAACACTGGGTCAGGGCTCTGTCTGCTGGGTGGCACAGAGCTGTGCACACGCAGGCACTTGCCTAGACAGACACTGAGCTCTAGCTTCATCATTTCATGTTTGATTTTCTATAATGTAATCACTCACAGGATCATTGACCCCCGAGGGAACTGGTATCTGTTGCAAATTTATCTTAAATGCCAATTTGTCCCTGCATTAGAAGGGAAACTTGTTTAGTTGTGGGATCTCCTGAGAAACAGTCAATTTTATGTTATTTTTTATTTTTTTGAGATGGAGTTTTGCACTTGGTGCCCAGGCTGGAGTGCAGTGGCTCAAGGTCTACTCACTGCAGCCTCCGCCTCCCAGGTTCAAGCAGTTCTCCTCCTTCATCCTTCAAGTAGCTGGGATTACAGGTGCCTGCTACCACACCAGCCTAATTTTTGTATTTTTAGTAGAGATGGGGTTTCACCATGTTGGTCAGGCTAGTCTCAAACTCCTGACCCCTGGTGATCCACCCATCTCGGCCTCCCAAAGTGATAGGACTATAGGCGTGAGCCACCGCACCAGCCAAAACAATGAATTTTAGTGAGCAGCTGATTCTTTCTTGCAATGGTGATTGCGCTTCATGCATGATTTACTGAGTTTTGGAGACAGTCTTGTGTAAACCCAATGAAACAGCACTAGTACTTTAACATTCAGTGTTCTTTGGAATTGCTCTTGAACCCTTCTCTGCCCTGGTTTAGGCCTTTTATCATGAAGTGGCCTCTTACTGCTCTTTCCACCTCATCTTGCTTTACCTCCCATCACCCACTCCCAGTCAGCCTGGCCCCAGGAGAGACTGGGTAGTGCAGCAGTTGAGAGTGATCTCAGGAGGCAGGGGCCCGGATTCAAACCGTGGCTTAGCTGCTTACTTACTGTGTGACCTTGGGCCAGCGGTTAACAGCTCGACTGGCTCAGTCATCTTCGTTTCAAGTGAGGCTACCACAGCACCTCACCAGGTTAATGTAATTAAATGTGTTATTCACGGAAAGTACTTGAACAGTCCCTACTCCATAACAAATATTAACTATTATCATCTTGTTCCATTCTTTGTCCAGAAACATCATATTCCTATAGAATTAAGACCAGTGATTGGCCTGACATAGGAGACGTTTCTTGGCCTAAGCTTTTAACAGATATTGCCTGCCTTTCCTGTTTGCTAACCCACGCACTCTGGCTCAGATCCCGAAACCCACCCTCTTGCCTTGGCTCACCCTGACCTCATATCGCCATCTGTTGAAGTCACTGCTATCCCCCAAGGGGCAGGCTCACTGCTCAGACGTGCATGTAATGTACTGTCTTATTCCTCTGAGTGTATCTCTAGTCAGTATCCAAGTTCCTGTAGCCACTAGTTGTGGAGAAAGCTGAAGTCATCAAACATGAAAAGTATTCTCTACACAACCACAGAAAATCACTCTCCACTTAAGCATCTCTCCCTCCCTAACGTACCCTCCATCCACTGCAGCCCAACTTTCCTCTCTGCTATGGGTTGTGAGATGTTGAAAATACAACAAAACAGATACCAAAGTACAATTTAAGTTTTGTGAAATATGCAGATTTTCACAGCTGGGGAATGTGTTGGGAAGCTGCTCAGATGAGTGTAGCCATTGGCAAATAAGGATCTCAGAGAGTAGGTCCACTAACAGATGAAGGGGAAGCCGACATGTCTAACCAGCTAGGTGCTTCCTAGGGGCATGATGTGAATATCAAGGACTAAAGGGTTTAAGTGGGAAATTGAGGAAGTCCTTGACTAACTTTTCCTAAAATGATCCTGTGATTGATTACACTCTAGAAAATCAAACATGAAATGATGTCCTATTGCGCAATCATATAATTTGGGGAGAGAAATACACCTAAAATATTATTTTTAAGCATTAGCCTGGTCGGGAGCAGTGGCTCACGCCTGTAATCCCAGCACTTTGGGAGGTCAAGGCAGGTGGATCATTTGAGGTCAGAAGTTTGAGACCAGCCTGGCCAATGTGGCGAAACCCCACCTCTACTAAAACTACAAAATTAGCCGGGTGCAGTGGCACATGCCTATAGTCCCAGCTACTCTGGAGGCTGAGGCACGAGAATCTCCTGAACACGGGAGGCAGAGGTTGAAGTGAGCCAAGATCGTGCCACTGCACTCCACCCTGAGCCACAGAGCGAGACTGACCCTGTCTCAAAAACAACAGCAGCAAAGAATTAGCCTATAGTTACAATTACCTTTTGTTAAAACATTTTAACAAAACAGTGGGAGAGGGCAGGGCACCTGTAATCCCAGCATTTAGGGAGGCCTAGGCGGGTGGATAGCCCAAGGTCAGGAGATCAAGACCGGCCTAGCCAACATGGTGAAACCACGTTTCTACTAAAAAATACAAAAATTACCTGGGCATGGTGGCGTGCAACTGTAATCTCAGCTATTTGGGGGGCTGAGGCAGGAGAATCGCTTGAACCCAGGAGGCAGAGGCTGCAGTGAGCCAAGATTGTGTCACTGCACTCCAGCCTGGGTGACAGAACAAGGCTCTGTCTCAAAACAAAACAAAACAAAAAAACAGTGGGACATACTGGTTAAAGGATACAACATTTCAGTTAGGAATAGGTTAAAGGGCTCTATCTTACCAGATGGTGACTTAGGTAATAACAATGTATTGTATTCCTGAAAATCCCTAAGAGGGCAGACTTTAAGTGTTTCTTACCACATCACCACAAAAAAAATGCATATGTTAATCAGCTCGATTTAACCATTCCATAATGTGTACATATTTCAAAATATACTGTATATTATATACAATTTTGTCAATTCAAAAAGATAATAGTTTCATTTTGCAAGATTAAATTCAGATCAAACCTTTTTCACTCTGTGCTGTATGAAACACTGGTCTCCATTTAAAATGGGTAGTCTCTAAGAGGCTTTTTCAGGTCCTGTTCTTTTTGGATGAGGGTGTGAATATATTTATCTGCCTGAACATCTTCTCTAACAGGCAGCATATTCTTGAGGACAAACAGTGCTTGAGACAGAAGTGCCATATCATCTCATGGAATGGTAGGGGTGGGGATGTGTGTGAGTCACCAGTGAGGCCTGTACAGAGACTTTGCCTTCAATTCCTTACTACATGAAGGAGTCGCAGGGCAGATCCAGAGCTGTCAGAAGCCAAGACCCTCTGTGGAACACTGGTTAGGGTCCTCAGCAATGAGCAGTGACAGAGTACCAAGACAGAACAGGGCAGAAGGTGCCTGAGCAGACAGCCAGGCTCTTGTTCTCAGCTAGATTTGGGCTTTTCAGGCATTGGCAGGGCCTCAGAGGGCATGGAGTGCCTTGGAGGGCAGCAGGGTGACCTGGAAGACATGTGACTGGCAAGGGTGTTCAGGCAGGCCCAGGTAAGGAGAGGCAGAGGCCCCTCTGTCCTCGCCTAGGGCAGCACACACAAGCCATTTAACCAGTGGTTTTGGGTGCTCTGGCTCATTCCTGTCCAACCAGGGTCAGAGCTTCCTATGACCAAGAGTCATAAATAGACCAGACAGTGGAGCTCCCCTCAGTCTCAGGAAGGGTCGGTGGGGTGTCGGAATTCAATTACAACATGGAAATAAGAGGTGAACTTCCTACTTGGGGTTGAGGGATAGGAGGGCAAACTGGCATTGGCGTTCACCCCTGCCCTAGGTGCTGACTGCATCCTGCAAGAGGATAAAAGTGAAGAACAGATGCTGCGGCCTCTCAGTTCAGGGGATTCCCTGAGGCATCTCTGGCTGACGAGGCTGAGCTGTCTTCAGGCCCAGAACTAGTCTGCAGGTTAATGCCACCGAGCTGCACAGCGGTGCATGTGAAGCATGGCCACGTAGACAGGTTCAGGTGGGGACACCTGATGCTCTTGCAGTCTCCCCAGGTGCCTGCAGAAGGAGGCCTCTAGGGACTTAGAACTGGTGCATAACAGGCCTCCATTTTCAGCACTTTGATTTCTGCATGTCCAAGGAAGCGTGTAGGAGGAGGGCAGAGAGCTGAGCCTCAGAGCAGTAATGCCAAGGGAGTGGGTGGAAGGGCTGCCTGCAAAGCCTCACAGGCCAACTGCAGAGGGAAAAGAACCATGGTTGCAGGTTGTGGAATGGTTGCAAGAAGGAATGGTTTGGAGTGGGTCTAGAGTGTGTGGCTGGTCCTTGGGGTCACCCAGTGTTGGGGTGGCAGGGGACAGCAGGAGGAGGAGGAAGGGGTGGTAAAGCAAAGACCATATAGAGCTGGCCACTCTTTCTATGAGTTTCACAGTTAAGGGAATGAGCAAGACAGGGTACTTGCTGGAGGCAGACTTGAAAGAATTTGCTTTGCAGGCTGGAGGACTGGACAGCTTTAGGGACAAAGGAAGGAGCCAGCCAAACAAGGCTGAAAGAAAAAGGCTGAGACCATGATGGATGTGGGACAGAGCCCCAGACCACCTATTCTGGCTGTGTCATTTTATCAATTACTGAACCATTCCTGTTCCCTAACAACAAAAGTGTGAGAATTTCTGGCAGAAAAACCTGTACCATGGTGTATTCCGTAACAGACAATAAAAATGAGTAAAGCCTTGTTGCATAGTATTTTAAAAAACAAAACCAAGACAACTCACTAGATAAAGGTGGTAATTCAGTTACCTCTAGTAAGTGGGAATTTCACTTGTAATTGTGTAGACTTTTTTTTTTTTTTTGAAATGGAATCTTGCTTTGTCACCCAGGCCAGAATGCAGTGGCAAGATCTCGGCTCACTGCAACCTCCGCCTCCCAGGCTGAAGTGATCCTCCTGCCTCAGCCTCCAGAGTAGCTGGGATTAAGGCGTGCGCCACCACGCTTGACTAACTTTTGTATTTTCAATAGAGACAGGGTTTTACCATGTTGGCCAGGTTGGTCTCAAACGCCTGACCTCAAATGATCTGCCTGCCTTGGCCTCCCAAAGTGCTGGGATTACAGGTATGAGCCACTCTACCCAGCCTTGTACACATTTTCATATTATGTTAATGAACACTCTATTTTAAAATGCAAAACATAATTGGAAAATTCTACAGTAGAACCTTTTGTGCAGTGAAAACAGCCTCCAAAATGCCTCTGTAAATGAATAGGTGCATGTACTGGGTTGCTCAAAGTGCCTTGCAGTCCCCAGAGCCTTTCAGCCCCCATTTCTTGGCAGAACAAGGGAGTGCCAGGAGAGCACTTCCTGCAGCACTGCAAGCACTCAGATCCTAGGAGCCAGGGACCTGGCCTGTGCCCATGTCAGCAAAAGGAGTGGTGTGTGCTGCTTTTTTTTTTGGTAGAGACAGAGTGTCACTCTGTCGCCCAGGCTAGAGTGCAGTGGTGTGATCTCGGCTCACTGCAACCTCCACCTCCAGGGTTCAAGCAATTCTCCTGCCTCAGCCTCCCAAGTACCTGGGACTACAGGTGCACGCTGCCATGCTCAGCTGATTTCTTTTGTATTTTAGTAGAGACGGGGTGTCACCATGTTGCCCAGGCTGGTCTCAAACTCCTGAGCTCAGGCAGTCTGCACCACCTTGGCCTCCCAAAGTGCTAGGATTACAAGGCTGAGTCACTGTGCCGGTCGTTTGCTTCTTTTTCAGGAGAAAACAATCTCCTTGGAGTCACTCAGCACTGGCGTCTCCAGCTAGTGCCTGAGGATGGCCTCTCAGGCATTGCCACCTCCAATGGCTGCATGGGCCTGGCCTGCTCACTGGCCTGAATGTAGTGATGCCCAGGGTCTCCAATGCCAGGAGATCACATTAAAACCTTTGGGTATTTGGAAAGGGGAAGAGAAAGCAGGGGTGGTGGGACAGGAGGAAGAGCAGTATTACTGTTGACAGTTGTGTCCCCACCCCCACTGAGCTTTCAAGATGCTGGTGCAGCAGGGAGAAAGCACTGCTCTGGGACCTTTCCCCCCACTCCTTCTCCCATAGCTCCCCTCCCTGAATCAACCTAAGGATTGATTCAGGGTGCTGCAGGAGGGGCTCCTCGGATGTGCAGTTTCCAGAGGTGGCTGCCCCCTTTTCTGGGGCGTGAAGCATCCTGTCTGGAGAGGCACCAGTTCAGGCTGCTTAGCCCAGGGAGTGGCCTCTCAGCTCCTCAGGGGACTGCTGCTCCAAAACCAATGGGGCAGGGAGAGTTCAAGCCCACCCTGTTTCCTTCCAACCTGACTGTTCAGGCTGTTTAGAGGCACACCATTCTCACGGTTTCCACTTCTCTCCTCATCTCAGCAATTCAAGCTGGCGAGCTGACATCTCACTGTCTTCCCAACACTAGGAGTCTCTAGTTAGGCAGTAGTAAGGCAATAGCTAGCTGACTTCTGACTCAAATGAGAAGAAAAAGAATCAGGTCGCCCCCAAGGGGCCAGGGGCTGCATTTATGTCCCAAGGGAGCTGCCCCAGTACACAGTGTATGCCAGCGGGGACCAGCACTTTCTGGGGGACTTGAATCTCTAGTTCTAAGGATTGATCTTCCAACTGGCAAAGTACAGCAGCCACTCACCACTAACTCATGTCTGCTTGGACTCGCCTTAAATATACTCGGCAACCTTGAGCTCCTTTGGCATTGGAGACGGTGGGGAGGGCCATCTGAATGAAAGGCCTCTACTTCCTCTTCCAACCTTGGGCTCTGGGATTTATTCTTAAAGGGATGCTAAGAGCAACACAGCCTGGACCCAGGCCTCCGTGATGCAGGGGTGATGTCCACCTGGCTCCACCTTCCCCACTCCTCAGCCTGTGAAGTTAGTCTCCATCTTCTGGCTTCATCTTTAGTCATGAACTTAAACTCATCAGTTTAAGGACGTGAGGTCATCTGTGTCTTCGCAGGATTGCTGCCATGGCAGGACTCAGGCATTCTTAGATGCTACCTCAACCCCAACAAGCAGTTTCAACATTCCCTTCCCATTGGCTCCATACACTTAAAGCATCAGTGCAAATGCAGACCACCATCTGTTTAAAAAATGTTAATTTAAAAATAAAACACTTATATGAGGCTGGGTACGGTGGCTCACGCCTGTAATCCCAGTACTCTGGGAGGCTGAGGTGAGCAGACCACCTGCCTGGAGGTCAGGAGTTCAAGACCAGCCTAGCCAGCATGGTGAAACCCTGTCTCTACAAAAATACAAAAGTTAGCTGGGCATGATGGCAGTTGCCTATAATCCCAGCTACTCAGGAGGCTGAGGTAGGAGAATCACTTGAATCCGGGAGGCGGAGGTTGCAGTGAGCTGAGATCGCACTACGGCACTCCAACCTGGGCAACAGAGCAAGACTCTGTCTCCAAAAAAAAAAAAAACTAAAATGACACAAAAATAAAATACATATGAACGTTAGTTTGTCTTCTTCAGCTAGTGATTCATTTGTAACTAAGTGCAAACTCAGACTGGAATGCTTCACAATCAAATGCTTACTCCTGTAAGGTAGAAGCCAGAACAGGGTCTAGTTTTGACATGCAGTGGAATGGAAGTGCAGCCTGGTTCTGATTATTCTAAATGCCTTCTAGAAGCCAGAGACAGAAATACCATGTCATTTCACGGGACAGTGGGAAGGAGAGTATTTACTAGGCCCCCACCTTCCCACTCCATTTATATGCCAAGTGCTCTGCTTCAAGATGAGGAAATGGTTCAGTGTTCCTCATACACCCACGAGCAACTCAGCTGGCGCTGCAGGGCTAGGGTCCCGCCCAGGTCTGTGGGCTGTAAGACACAGGTGCTTTCCACCAAACTGGTGGTTTTCAAAGCAACTTTTGTGGCACTGCTTCAGGAAAAGTTGTCCTGATAATAATGTCCTGATAAATATGAATAACCATCTTTAAACTATGTATACTCAAAGGTTCCCTGAGGCTGCTTGAGAGTTCACTGTAAGGACTCCATTGCTGTATGTATGTGGCCTTTGCAAGGGTCACTGACTGGGAAGGCACCATCTTAGTGCTATGATCATTAGGCCCAGGGCCAACTCAATCCTGGTGGCCCTGACCATGGAATCATTTTAGTGCTTATAAACCTTTGGGTGTCTCTTATCTGATATATGGATGGTAAGACTGAAAGTGGGTTTTGGATATTCTATTAATCCTTTTTCTCAGGCATCTACTTCAGTTTTGTCAATAACGAGATTGCAGGCAAGCTGTGACTACTACCGTTTGCAACCACTTACCTATAAAACTCAGATTTTATAAAACTCCCCCATATTGTATAACTAAAACAAAATCCAGAAATAAATTGGATGCTGGGGCAGTTCACAATGGACCTATTTGCACTAATGAAAAATGCTCCCTCCTCAACCCCACTGATTTAAGATGACTTAAACCTTGATGATTATGCTAGTAACATTTGTTTTCATGTATTTGAAAGATTAAAAACAAAAACACGGGGTTAGACTATCACAACCTTTTGATTTAGGTTAAGAGGGAGCGAAGGGCTCATAATTCAAGCCTCATGATAGCGACCACCTAAGCTCCTCTCCAAGATTTCAACAAGAACCAAGTTAATACAGCTAGTTACATAAAGCTTTCTGGAGGCCCAAGAGCACAAGAAGGGGGTTAGGAGTCAGGAAAGTTTGTTGTTGTTTTTGAGATAGGGTCTCGCTCTGTTGCCCAGGCTGGAGTGCAGTGGCGTGATCATGGCTCACTGCAGCCTGGAGCTCCTAGGCTCAAGAGATCCTCCCACCTTTGGCTCCCAAGTAGTTGGGACTACAGGTATGCACCACCATGACTGGCTAGTTTTTATTTATATTTTTTGTAGAGACGGGTCTCAACATATTGCCCATGCTGGTCTTGAACTCAGGCTCATGTGATCCTCCCACCTCAGCTTCCCAAAGTGCTGGGATGACAGGCATGAACCACTGCACCTGGCCAAGAATGACTTTTATTCAAATTTTGCTGTTAACTCATTAATAATCTGGATGTCTTTGGCCCTCTGAGCCTGTTTCCTCAGTGAAAAAGGAAGATTGGATTAGTGATTTTCAGACTTTTTAAGGAATACAACTTTTTTTCATATGAGATCTTAAAGTCTAATAAAGCTTTGAATGTGCCTGAAGACTCCCTCTCCACAGTGGCCCCACAGAACAGTATGAAAACTATGGAAGTAGATGATCTAAGGTCCCTTCCACCTCTAAACATCAGGAATCCATGTACCCCGCCTCTGGAGGACAGACAGTGACCCCCCCCCACCCCCTCCTCACTGAGAGCCCCTCTCTCCTAAGAGGCTGAACTGATTCTTACCCTGACCTAAGACACTGCATTACAGCACTGGCAGGAGAACCACAGTGACAACCCAAATCCAGGGCTCAACAACTGTTTGTGGGTGAAAATGACAGATTTATTCAACTTAAATGGTCATCGAGGCTATAGCAGAATCAGTGCCGTTACAACAGGCAAGCACTACTGTCAGCAGCAACACACGGTTCACTTCTTCAACAGCATCTGAGCCTCATGGGTTTTCATGTTTTAAAAAATCTTAGAAGCCAGTTGGAAAGCTGTTAAAGGCCAATTTTAAATGCCAATGTAAAACAAATTTCACTGAAAATACAATTCAAATACAACTGCTATGAGCACTGTAAGAAAAACTAATAACTCAGATATAATAGAAAAGACCTTAAATGGTAAATAAAATAGCAGCATTTAAAAACTTAGTAACTCATTTCAGAAGACGCCCTTCCCCTGCCCAGACCCTTCATGCCTCTGAACACCTGTCTAGGCTAGGAGAGGCCTGTTCAAGCAGAGAGGCAACTGGTATGTGCAGACAACATGCAGCAGATGAACTCTACACCAGCCGAGAGGAACAAGGCCTCAGTGCAGTTATGTGCTAGGGACAGCAGGACTCGTGTCAGAGGCTTAAGAAGGGTCAGCTCTGAACTAGAAGTCTCTCACACATCTGCTCTTGCCCTTGAGAAATCTTGTCAGTAACCTCAACTTAGAACAACCTCCTTGAAAATGTGACTAGAAATTAAACAGCTAGGATTCCTGCCACATTATCCAAAACTCCAAATGGATAGTCACTTTGCTCCACAGTCCAGGGCCCATTTTAAATTCTGCTGTTAGCCCTCACCTAATGCAATCAGGTAGATACAGCTGCAGCCCCGGCTGGGGACAGGTCACTTGAACTGGCAGCAGCTAAATGAAATCCTGCAACAGCACCTCCAAATCAGCCCTCATTCTTAAAAGATCGATACAGGTCAGGGCTAGAGTTAACTTCAACAGGCATGGGATCTCCTAGCCTCATGTGCAAACGGTCAAGTATATCAGGATATACTTTTAATTCTCATCTTGATGTTTTTTAATAGCCAGAGATTGTTTAACAGGTCCTCCAGCACCTTCCTGTTCATTCTCCTTTAGACTAACCAAGTAACATTATAATTCAAAGAATACTCTTCACTAACGTTAGCATATAAGCAAAATTACTAGAGGAAAACTTTTCTGTACATCCTGGAGAATCTCAGTGGATTAAGGCAGCTGTAACTTTTTTGAACTGCAGTTACGGAGGCCAAGGCATAGAAAGAAGGTAACAAGAATGCCAGGATAGGAAAGTTCTGAGATGAAGACAACCGGGCACCTCAAAGTCACGGTTCATGCCGTTGCTTCAGACCAAATTCCCTCTACAGCGTGAAGCAAGCTGGCCTTGCCCTCAGAGAACTGCCCTTCTCCAGATGCAGCCACCTCCCTCAGGGCAATTCCTTGCCTTGGATCCTCATTTGACCTGCCTCGCCAGCCATCTTGGCTCTTCATCTTCCTACCCCCAGAGAAGCTTTCCATTTAGAGGCTCTCAACAGTCTTGCTAGGCTAGGCCATGCCAATGTTTTAATTTGCTGGGGACTAGGCCACAGGAACAATAGTGGCTGGGTGTAGGTGTAGACACATGCTGGCTATGGCACAAACTCAGGTTTTTCACAACATAGTCTGAATACACAGACTGGGCTCCCTAGCAGATTGAAGGTAGCTGAGGTTGTACCCTCTCCTTCCACAGAAGAATGACTTGTTTTCAAATCTCTGCTGGGTGGCACAGCTTTCAAACTAGAACCAGCTCAGCTGGTCTTATGTCTTTGTGTGCTTTAAGTAGAGGGTATATTCAGAAAGTGACCCTAGAGAGACTGCCCCAAAGAGTGACGGCCTCCAGGGGGCTCTGAGCCACCAGCAGATCACTCTCTGGATCCTAGCTAACTCACCACAGATGTTGGGCTGACAACTCTGGAGCCAGGCACCCCTCAATACCAACCTTCCTGAGGGAGGAACAGCATAATGTATCTCACCCACAGACCCATGGGATGGGAGGGATGCCCAACAGCAGTGTAGGGAAAGAAAAATCTACCTCTGTGAAGAGCAAGAACTAGTACTGAAGTGACTGTAGATGCCACAGCCCTGCCCTAAGAGCTAAGGAGCAGAGTTTCCTCTGTGTGGAGAGGGCAGGAAGGAGACTTCTAGTTGACTATAACCCAATCACATCTAATTCCATTTCTGCCCCCAGTTCTCTCTGCCCACCCACAGTCTATCATCCAAGAACAACAGACGGAAGCATTCTCTCACCCCAACCCCACATCTCCTTCCACTCCCCCACTGAAGGGGCCAGAGTGCTGCCGAGATTAGAGCAGCAGCTAAAAATGGAGCCTGAGGCAAGAGGTAGTTGTAATTCCTACTCATGTGCAACTCTTCAGAGAAGGAAGAACAGCTGCTGGGTCAGATGCCTGACTGCTTTGCCCTTTTAGCTTTGGAGATTTTAGGAGCAAAATCACTGTGTTCGGTGCTTGGATATCATGCTGAGGGTCCTTGCCAAGGTCTAGAGTTGGAAGGAAATCTGTAGCTTTCCTTTGCCAAAGGTCGGGTTGCCAGCAGCCCCTCAAAAACTTCTGTGTGAGAGGGAAAAAAGATGAAGAGGGGACAAACCACAGGGCAAAGAATTAGAACGTGTTAGCAAAAGCTACCATGCGGAACACCAACTTTATTCACTTTATTTATATATTTAACAATTCTAAAGTATTTACTTCTTGCTTTGACAAAAAAATTAAAAATATAGGAGCACTGACTGACTCCTCTTTAGGAGAAAAGGGTTATATGTACAGCTACAGAGAGTTACGGTTCCTCCTTTAACAAAGGAAAATATTAATAAAAAAGTGCTTCATTGATCAAAAAAGGGCTAAGAGCTGCAAGCATTTATTCACACTGTACATCAGACCCAAAAAACCCGTATCATAACCTCTTGGCACCTGTCACTAGGAACTGCACAATCTTCAATTAGACCAATTTTTCCCTACCTATATAACTAGATGACACAGAATGTGGAAAAGAATACACCCTGTTTCACCACAGTCAAACTCTGAGCAACCTGTTGCCGCTAGAAGTTAGAGACGCACTCAGATGCTCTGGGCTTTGCCTGGACTGACAGCACCACGGAAAGCTTCTGGGCCACGCCTTAACCACACCCAGGCACGCACAGGAGCCACCTTCCTGAGACAGCTTTCCCTTGGGTCAGGGAACTGCTACCAAAGGAGAAGAGGAATAGAGGGCAGGGCCAGAGCTTAAGCATTCCCTGACCTTACCCCTAGCCTTTACCATGATCCACCCTGTCACCAGTTAGCAGCTTTCAGCAGAGCAAAGCATGGCCTCCCCAAGAGGGAGGGCAGGCACAAAACATGGATGCCAAGATTACAAAGCACAAACCTAACTCTTCTCCAGCCTTTCCCACGCCCACCTCCACCACAAATATTCTTGATTTAAGGCTGTTTTTGGACCCTATCAAAGCTCACTGAGGAAAGGTACCCCGAATCTCCTCCAGGCCATGTCACTTCTCTAAGTGGCCCTTCACTGCTGGCCAGCAGCCAGACAAGTGGCCACCCAGACAGCCATGAGTGGGGAAGAGGGACTGTTCAGCCCTTCTTCCTGTTCCAAGAAGAGGGAGGAGGAAGGCTGATTGTATAGGGACCTGCTTTCCCTTCCAGGGGCTTGTAACTCTAAAGGCTGATTCTACCCCTTAAAGGGAAGATCCATGATTGGTTTGGTTTAGGAATGGGGGATTTCTGGAACCCTGAGTCTGGATTTCCCTGTGCTGGCTGAGGAAGAGATTGTTGGGGGACTCAGGTGTGCCTGGGCTCAGGGCAGGCTTTGGCCTTGAGTGGATAATCATTTTGGCCAATCTGTACTCATGCCTGAGGCTAGGAAGTGCTACACGGCCTGGCCCAGTGAAGCAGCCCCCTAAAAGCAAAAGGAGCCCAAGACAATCTGGGTCAAGTTAAAAATAAAATCCCATGGGGGATAACATGATGGCTACCCACTCCTTGCCTGCCTCAAAGGAGCATACACTTTCCTTTCCCAAAGAGGGATCTAAGGGGATGCCATATACCATGTGCCCCTCCCTCCAAACATCAGCCCCATTTATCCATCTGTGAGGGGACTGGCTCAGCTCCTCACAGGAAGGAGATGATGCCCAGGGCAGTGCTCTTGGGGAACATGCTTCTAGCCTCCCCAGCAGCAAAGGGTTCCCAACCAGCTCCGATGTGGCGGTGGCGTGAGGAATGGTTGCTTGTTAGCACTGGCTTTCTTCCCTGCTTACTGTCTCAGATCTCCATACTCCTGGCTCTGACCACCGTCCTCCCACCTGGAAGAAACAAGCCATCCCTCGGTGTCACCTGACAGCAGGCAGCTTGGCAGTTACAGTGGGCCTGGCAACCTCTGGTCTTCCATCAAAAAACAAAAATTTAAGACAACCAAGGGACAGTTTCCTTTTTTGAAGGCAGAGGAGGAGGATGGAAAAGGTAGGGAGTAGGGGAACAGGAAAGAAATACCAATCTACAATCCAGTGGTGCATCCTAAATTTCTGTCACTCTGTACAGGTGGTTCCACACCCCCATTCCAAAGTGCACGGGCCTCTCGGTCTGCCCAGGCTGTGTGGGCCTGTCATAGGAACAGCAGCTTGGCCACTGCCCACCCAGGTCACTGAGCTTCAGTTGGAAGTGGCAGCAATGGGCTTATCCAGTTCAAGGTCAATGCTGGAGCTTGTGGGATGTAGGCTGCTATAGCAAGACTTGCATACTCGACTGGGTTCAAAGAGCTGCTGGCTGGGAACTGGAACCTTCTGGTTACAACAGCTGGAGCAGAATACGTTCCCACAATTCCTTGGGATAAGAAGAAACAGAAGAATGTTAGTTTTGGCCAGCAGGTATGCAGTAGGGAAACCAACTTCAAAAGACAAACTTTGCTGTGTGTAATTTGCATGTTCTGGAGCTCTTCAAGATCAAATCCTTTCATCTCTCTAGTCCAGGAACAAGCTGGGTAGGGAGGGTGTCTCTACCTAGCAGAGTCACATGTCATTTTCACTTCAGGGCCAAGGATACTTGGCTGCCTCACCACTCTGACTCGAGGGTACCAGGTATACAGAAGGATGCTGCTCAAAAGAGATCTGCGAGAATACACAGCCCTAACAATGGGCTAGCCCTGATCCAAGAAAACCCAGTGGCCACACCCACCTAGGCAATGCCCTCTGTGTAGCTTGTGATCACAGAGGCCAGGCTCCTCAAACAAGAGAAACAACTACCTAGCCTCACTGGGGAGTAAGGAGCTTTGGCCAATGGCCACTTCTCCAGCGGATCAAAGGCAGCAACATGGTAGATAGACTGCTGCCATTTTGGACTGCTCTGCTGGCAGCATGCAAAGCTAGGGATAAGCAGCCCGTGACACATGCTCCGAGGGTGAAAGAGGAGAGGTGGGAGGACAAGAACACAGACGAACACACGTGCACACACACACCCCTTATTAGACAGGTGTCAGTCAATTATGGCTCGCTCCCCGATCCATGCATCTCCAGGGAAAACCAGTTCTACCAGAAGGTAGGAATGCACTCAGTCCCCAGGCCTCCTTCTCCTCCTCCCCTGAAAGCTGGGTTCTTGGGCATCTGTGCAGCACAGGTCTGCACCCCCAGACAGATGCCCATCAGAGCTAACAGGAAAGGGAACTGGCAAAGAATGAGTTTCTGCCAACCTGACAACTCTAAGTTTGCTGGGCCGAGGTACAAATCAATCCCAATGAGCCTAAGAGTAAGAAACTCTAAGGAGCCTGACACAGCCCACCAAAGACTGGAGGAAGGCAGCTTCTCAGCCAGCATCACTCTCTAACTTTTCATTTATGCTGTTTGGAATGCAAACTCACTGCTGAATTTGGGATCACTTAGGCACAGAAGAGAAGACTGACGACCATTTGGGAACAAAAGAATACCACAAAAGGAAAAGGTGGGACATGGGGCAATGGAAAGACAGAAAATATTCATCATCTAGAATGTTTTAAGTACTTCATAACTATTTCTAAAAAATATGAGTCAGCAAAAACCTGTAGTTATACAAAAAAAATTCTGAACATCTACACTTCTTTAACATCCCTGCCGGAATTCCGCTCAAAAGCCTGACATGAATTTGATGCTTCTGAGATCGAGTTTTACGCTTGTTGCCCAGGCTGGAGTGCAATGGTGGATCTTGGCTCACTGCAACCACCACCTTACAGATTCAAGCAATTCTCCTGCCTCAGCCTCCCAAAGAAAGGCACACACCACACAGCTGGCTAATTTTGTATTTTTAGTGGAGATGGAATTTCATAATGTTGGTCAGGCTGGTCTTAAACTCCTGACCTCAGGTGCTCTGCCTACCTCAGCCTCCCAAAGTGCTGGGGTTACAGGCATAAGCCACCGCACCTGGCTGACGGCTTCTGACTTCTTTCAGAGGACCCTGAAAGTCACTAAGTGCAGTCTTTCCTTAAAGTCTTCCATGCTAAAAACAATTCTCTGGAAAGATCACCTCTGTTCAGTCCTGGTCTCTTTGGGGAAAAAAAAAAAAAGGAAAAAAGGAGCAGTGATGCTGTTTGACCTGAAAATTACTAGCGTTATTCTGGCATCTCAGTAAATCACTGACCCAAAATAAATAGCTCTGAAAACCCAACTGGCTCCCTTACAAGATCAAAAGAGATGCACTACTTCTTGTTACAAGCAAGATGGCCTGGCTGACCTGTGACCAGGAGGGGAGCACATGGCTGCAGCCTGATTCACCCTTGATGGTCTCTCCTCACTCAGCTGCTTTGAATCCCCTCAAGCCCACCTGCCTGCCTGTGCACCCAGGACCCAGGCTTCACCCTAGTGAGTGCAGAGAGGGGGAAGTGATAGAGTTAGTGTGGAGAAGTTATTGGAGATGTGCAGACATCACAGGCAAGTTGTTGCAAATGCTCACCACGTTTGATCAACACGGTCAGTGTCCCTGCAAGGAGGGAAGAAAGAGCTCAGAAGAGAAGCCAACCAATGATATCTGGGCTTGGGGTGGAGGGTGGGGAGATATGTGTCCTAGAAGCATCATTACTAGGCAAAGAGGTTGTTCCATTTTCAATCCAGGGTCACTCATGTGAGTGAGCTATGGCACGATTTGGATAAACTTCCTATTCTAAGAACACTGAACATCCGCCAGACAGTCAACACTCTGGCTAGGGCAAAGCATCCCTAGTAACTCACTACCCCGACCCAGAAGGAAAAAGAAGTCAGGAACCTTAATGATTGGAAGACTGGCCTCAACTGTCCCTACTACTCCCTGAACTACAGCTGCTCATCAATGGCACAAGGGAATACAAGTGTGGAGTCAGGGAACAGGACAGGAATAGGAAAATAAAGTTCCCTCCCCATCACAGGAAAACTGGTTTTGTTCATAGTAGCCATGTTGAATGGGAAGCAATGTTATGCTGGGAATAAGAAATGGTGGTTTCAGTGGTGGCTGTTGTTCCCCCAGTTTAGGAAACAAAATACTATTTGCACATTTCAAAATTTAATAGCGATAACTGTTTGAACAAAGATGCCAAATGCAGTTTTGCAAACACCAATTTCAGAAGCACAGAAGATGAGACCATGGGTCTGCCTCAGACAGAACACTGCCAGCCAGATGCCCACAACCCTCTACTCTGCAGGCTCTGTGGGCCAACTCTCAGCCTCCACATTCAGCTCACCCTAGCACACCCTCTTCAATGGTACCTGCAGTGGTGCTTCCTGCTGGCAAGCCAGAAGGCACTGTCACACGCATAGCAGTGGGCAGCCAGGTGGTCAGGGAGCCAACGGGTCATCTGCAAAACAAGATGGGGCCAGATTACTGACAGGAGATGGGCCATCCAGCTGGAGCCAGCAGAGCCATGCTGGGGGCAGCAAGAGTCACAAGGACTACATCGGCTCCGGTGGCACCAGCCCAGCAGATCTGATGTCAACAGTACAAGAAAGGCGTCCAAATCGTTTCCCTGGAGGGGACTCCAATTTCCCCTGAGATAAAGCAGCAGGCAGCAGCATCCTGGGTCACTGTGAGAGCTGGCAAGGCTCTAGTTCATAGAGGCAATGAAGAGTGAGCGCCAGCTTGCTGAGTCTCCCTGGCTCAGAAATTCTAGGCTTGATGTGGGTTCCCAGGAGCTGAGATGCCAGAGGCTCAAGGCTAGCTGTGCTATGAGGTGCTTCCTTGGCCAGGGACATGGGATGGGAATGGGGGTGGAGAAGAACCATGAAGCAGTTAAATGGATGGCACTCAGAGCAGGGGCTGAGCCTGTACCTCTGTGTCCTGTTTATCCACCTGCTCCCAGCTGGCTTCAGAGAAAATCTCTGTGCTGCAGCGAGACAAACAGCTCTGATCCAGATTGTTTTCCGAGTCGGGAATTGAAGTCTGTTGGCAAACAAACACAGCTGAACAGAATAAACCTGGTCTCCTCCCAAAAGAAGAAAAGGCCTGGTGAAGGGAGCACTGAGGACTCTGGGTGAGGCCGAGTGCTAGGACAGCTGAGTCTGCAGATGCATTAGCCATCAAGAACTGGAGTGAAGAGGTGCAGGGATGAGCCTGGGCTCAGCTGGGAGAGGGATACACAGGTGCAGTGACTCTGCAGTGGAAAGACAGGCCTCAGGGTTCCAGAAAGTGAGAAAGAAGTGACCAAAATGGAATGGGAATTCTGTATGTCAGCTGCTCCAGTGGGTCTGTCAATCCAACCCTGCCCACCACTTAGTTAAAGCTGAGTGCTTTCAGCATGCCCTCCCCTTTTCTTGGAAGGACTCTCTAGGAACATGAGAAACCATCATTAGCATGAAGGAAAAGCCAAGAAGTCACTTTGAATTGAAAGTCATTGGATGTGCCCGCCTTTAATGTACGCTGACCACTTGAAAGCCAGGCTCACACTTGTACTTGAATGGCCTGAGTCAAGTCTGCCCAGAGAAGAAAACAACTCCTTGAGAACTTCCCCTCTGGTACCCTCATTTACAGCCCCCAACCCCTATCAGAGCTAACTCCTCAACAGTGCTAGAAACCAGTCCTTCTCTCCATTTCTTCTGCCAACATCTGCTACGGGGTAGGTATAAATATTTGTTTAAAAAGAACTAAATCTGGCCGGGCACAGTGGCTCATGCCTGTAATCCCAGCACTTTGGGAGGCCGAGGTGGGCAGATCACCTGAGATCAGGAGTTCGAGACCAGCTTAGCCAACATGGTGAAACCCTGTCTCTACTTAAAATACAAAAATTAGCTGGGCATGGTGGCTCATGCCTGTAATACCAGCTACTCAGGAGGCTGAGGCAAGAGAATCGCTTGAACCCAAGAGGTGGAGGTTACAGTGAACCGAGATCGTGCCACTACACTCTAGCCTGCGTGACAAGAGTGAAACTCCATCTGGGGAAAAAAAAAACTAAACCTTCAAAAGTACAGCCCACATCAGGAAGGGCTAATACTTTGTAGTTACTAAGGTAGAACAGGCACTAAAATCTGACGGGAATAACTTGGCTTTGCCCTACGGATGTCATTCTGCCCATGGGTTCAAGCCCTTCTGAAGACTTGTGATCCCATATCTGAGAGATCTGATCAACCATGGAGTGCAGGCTAAGTCTCTTCCTCTCTAACAGCTTCAACAGGACATCTGTGGAAAGTAAGCAAAGCAGAAAACAGGCAGGCTGCCATCACTGGCGGAGGCTCATCTCCAGCCTCTCTTAACAGGGCTACTCTGGACCTTTCCAATCCTTTAACAACCTGTACCAATCAACATGCCCTGGGCACCCATGGCACTCAGCCTCAGTGTGCCCTATCTCCTTGGGCAGCTAGGAATACCATAGCCTACTCACCACCTCATCCCCAAAGTCTCCATTGAAGCGTAGGGAGCTGGTCAGGTACTGGCTCTCCAGGCGACTCTTCAGCTCCTGGACTTGTTTCTTCAAAGTTTCTACTTCCTGCTGGTGGCCTGACTCAATCTGGCGCAGGCGCTGTTGGATCGTGTCCGTGTACACTGGCATGCCATCATCGTCCAGGTGGCTGCGGGAAGGCTGGTCAGGACTGCTGGTTGCAGACGGCCTCCCTGAGTGGCTATGCAGCCAACTGTGGTGCAAGTTCCTCGAGTGTAAGTGGGCAGAGCTGCAGCTCATAGCAGACAGCTGACGGCTCAGTGAGTCCTTGCTCCTACCAGCCTCCCCATTGGCGCAATGCCCATTGGGTGTGGGGTACTTCTGGAGGGTGCTAAGACCTGGGGGCTGCTCTGAGGCCCTGTTTTCAGTCTCTGGGGCACCGTTGCAAACAAGACCCTCTTTACATTCGGCTAAAGGCAAGGCACAAGGGGAACGTGTCAGGCTGAGAGTGCTGCCAGGGGAAGTCCTGTGCACCACAGACCCCACTTGGGGCCTCTCAACCATGCTTGTCTCTGAAGGGCTGGGTTCCATGGTTTGGGGAAGCATGTCCTTGCCACTATTCACAAGGCAAGGTCTATGATGGCCTTGGGGCCCACTTCCCAACTTCACCTTATCTTCCAACAACATGTCTGTGGAACTGTCCACGGTTGGTCCTCTGGTCTCAAAAGGGACTTGGGAAGACAGCAGAGAACACAACTGTGAGGTACCATAGCCAACTTTTGCATCTACCGGGATTGGAAGAACTGCTTCCTCCCTACCCTCTGCAATCTCCTCTGTTCGAAACTGCTCCACAGGGTCCTCCAGAAAATCCTCTCCCCTGGGGGGGACCTGGAGAGAACTGAGGAGAACATTGTGCCCACCCTGCTGTTCAGAAATACCCTGTGAAAACAGAGGAAGGCTCATGCCCATATGGCTCTTCAGAGCAGCATCACCCAGTTCTGGGCCTTGGTGAAGTCCAACGGCTGAGGCCTCAAGTATCTTCCTCCTGCTCTGCTTTTCTAAGAGAGGGTCCTCTTGACCCTCCTGCATCTCAATGCCTGCCCTGTGAGCAGGCTCTACTCCACTCTCCTCTTTGGTGGCCTCCTGCAAGATGTTCTCCATCTGCCCCTCGGCTACTCCAGCTGCAACAGAAAGTTCAGCACCCCCCGGCACTCTGGTGGGCTTCCCCAGGCTGTCAGCAGAAAGGGGATCCTCTCCAGGGCCAGCCAGGCTGCTCAGCTCTAGTGAGCGCCGGTGCTCCTGCCATTTCTCATTCAGGCTGGGGTCGCTGCAGCGCCGGCTGGCCAGAGGCACTGTGTTGTCACAGGCTGTGGTCAGATTGTCAAATGATCTAGTCTTTGGTAGCCTAAAGAAAAGGAATTTGGGAGAAATGAGAATCCTGGAAGGTGTTTCGAGGGTAGGAGACACCAGGGTTTAACAAGCAGTTGTTTCATAATTGGGCCCATTACAGCTACTCATGGAGCTGCAGCATCTCTGGAGCAAGGCCTAGACTGCTGGAGCGGCAAAGCTCCTGAACAAGTCCTCCGCCTAGTGTGCAGATCTCTCACACTGCCTCCACCCCAGGCCCCATACATACAAATGAGCTAACAGCAAATGTTTTTTTTTTTTTTTTTTTTAGACAGAGTCTCACTCTGTTGCCCAGGCTGAAGTGCAGTGGCACAATCTGAGCTCACTGCAACATCTGCCTCCCAGGTTCAAGCAATTCAGCCACAGCCTCCAGAGTAGCTGGGACTACAGGTATGTGCCACTATGCCTGGCTAATTTTTTTGTATTTTTAGTAGAGATGGGGGGTTTCACCATTTTGTCCAGGCTGGTCTTGAACTCCTAACCTCAGGAGATCTGCCCACCTCGGCTTCCCAAAGTGATGGGATTATAGGCGTGAGCCACTGTGGCCAGCCTGCAAAAGCTATTTTCAAAAGACGTTCTTCATGATGCTGCTGTGTTTCTCAGCGGGTGACAAAGTAGCACTGGTGTTTCTTAATATTACAATATTTTAAATTAATGTGTTATCTATCATTCTGAATTTAATAAAGCTAATTCTCAAGTGACAAAGCCAAATTTTCTTTCTTTCTTTTTTTTTTTTTGAGAAAGTCTTGCTCTGTTATCCAGGCTGGAATGCAATGGAGCTTGGATCATTGAAACAACCTCCACCTCCCAGGCTCAAACAATCCTCCTGCCTCAGCCTCCCAAGTAGCTGGGACTACAGGTATATGCTACCACACTTGGCTAGGTTTTGCATTTTGGGTAGAAACAGGGTTTCACCATGTTGCCCAGGCTGGTCTGGAACTCCTGGGCCCAAGCGATCCTCCTGCCTCAACCTCCCAAAATGCTGAGATTACAGGCATCAGCCACTAAGCCTGGCCCAAAGCTAAATTTTCTATTACTTGACAGCATCTGCCTTTTAAGCCTCGGAAGACAAATCATGGTAAATAGGCAGGAGCACAGAGCGGTGGGGAAAAACTAGGGAGTCACAGAAAACCCAAAGGATTTGCTCTATCAACGAGGAGCTGCTCAGTGCATACAAAAGAACCATAAAGCAACAGGGCCCAACTCACTCCCAGAAACAAGGCTCTTACAGCCTTATAACCCAGAAATCCTTATACCTTCCCTGAATTGCAGACATCTAAGAAAGATGCTGTGGACCCAGATAACATGATCTCACCATCCCTGGACATGCCTCAACACAGGAATATACCCACACAGACCATCAGGCCTGTGGCATCACCCCTGGGCTCACCGGCTCAGGGGGCTGTCATCAGGGCTGGTGCCTGGGGCTGGGTATGGCGCACAGCTGTCATCCACAGGGGTGGTTGGGGATGGGCAGGGCAGGTACACTGCACTCCACAGCATCAGGTTACGCACATGGCACACAGGGTACAGCACCTGAGGAGGGGGGAGGATACAAGTTTAAATATGTCCCAGTAAGTCTTCTAGGATATCTGGAAATGAGGATCAAGAGCAAGTACCCAGCTGGAATACCCAACAGGGCTGACAGGATCTCCACGAAGAGGCAGCACCAATGGATGCAGGTCTATCCCAAGAGGACCAATACAGGACTAGACATTTTATATGGCCAATATTTGCCTCTTGAGAGCCTCTTGAGAGCATGAAAATCTAGAAGATTGTTTTAGATCCCTTTCTCTTTATAGTTATTTCTTAGGTCACCTTCAGTGACTGACTTTCACTGGCCTGATTTGTTGCTTTTACTGCCTAAGAAAGTGAGTCATTCTGTTACTCACTTTCATGGTGATTGTCCATCCCACTGGCACAAAAGCTTGGCTTCAGGAGACACTGTCAAACCCATTTTATAGGCTCATTTAAATTAATCATGTGAAAAGAAGGAAATTTTTCTACTTCCCCAGAAGGCACATTGCAGGGGAGAGACAAGCAGCTTAAATCTTTTGACTACTTAAATGTAATGAGAACCATATTAACAGTCCAGGAAATCAATATAAACTCTGATTAGCCTCCTTTTGATTTCTTTAGGGTTTAAGATGCATTCTGACAAAGATAACATTACTATGAAACTGACACACAGGTCTATATGCCTCCTTTTCTTTGCTTAACAGAAGGCATTCATTCCTTTAGGGAACAAAGTCTTAAAGGCCCTGCCAGCTCTTCATGTGAGCAGAGAATCACAGTCAAACAGACACACACACCAATGTCAAACACAGTTTTCTGTGTTCCTTCTCTGAGACAGAGCTATGGGGGATATCATTGCTTACTGACACTGGGAGGGTGCTGGGGGCCTGGTGGCAGCTCCTTCTGAGCAATCAGTAGTACATCAGGAAGCAACTTAAGTGCCTCTCCCATAAGACAAAACATGCTAGAAGTAAGTTAAGCTCTGGGGGCAGAGCCAAAAAAGATTCATGTCTAGGGTGGCAAAGTAGAGATCTGTGTTAAACCAAACCACCCTCAGCAAGTGGTCATCAGAAACACATCAGAACATCATCAGAAGCAGGCCTTCCTCAGGACAGAATCATAGGGGAAAAATGGAACCAGTAGAGACAGTAGAGATGCCTTCACAAAAACAGTCACTACTCAAAAAGGCTCTCATATGTCACAAATCCCAAATTCCTTCTGCTGACCACAGTGGAAAGGCTGAAGGATACATACGGCTTCTGACTGAGACGAATACAGTAGATTTTTGAAAGGCTTGTTGCCTGCCCGAAGAAGCGACCACACGGAACATGTCCGTTCCTGAGTATGCTTTTCCCCTCTCTCCTTGGCGTTGTTGCACAGGAATGTTCCAAAGAGGCAGGAATAGGTATGCTGCACCAGTTTCACCTGTGGGAGTCCAATGAAGCACAATTAAGCAATCGGGCATGCATTCTCTGAGAGGTCAGCTCAGCTGAGCCACCTTATCCTGACATCCCTGAGAACACTTTACTCTGTCAGGACAGGGGAACCCAGTAAGACATGCAGTAGCCTCCTCCTCCTCACACCACCGATTCCAGGACCCAATCCCAACCAACTGAGTCAAAGACAAAGATTGTTGGTACTCTCATTCCTTTTAGCTTCCCTGATAAACAGTCTGAGATTCTGAATTAACAACCATGCTCACAAGCGCCAGAGCATATGAACTGGGTACAGGAGCATGTCAGTGTACACCTCAAGCCTGAGCTGAGAGTATATTTGTAACACTACTTGTTCATTCGACAAATTATTGAGCATTTCACATGCCCCAGACATGACTAAGATGCTGGACATGCAGCAATGACCAGCAAATTCTTCTGCCCTGATGGAGCTTGCTCTAGTCATAGGTGAAGAGTGACCAGTGCTATGGAGAACAAGGCAGACTGAGATGAACAGGACATGTATGGGGCAGTGCAGGATGGCCTCACTGGCAGGGACCCAATGAACATGAAAGAGCAGGCATGTGGGTATCTGAGGGGAAGCACTCCAGGCAGGAGCAACCACATGTGCAGTGGCCTTGAGGTAAGCACATGCTTGCAATTTCCGAGGTGCAGCAAGGAGGCCAGTGTGACTAAAGGAGATTGTACAAGAGTGAGAATGGTAGGAAATGAACCTAGAGAGGTAACCTCTAGGAAGGGCCTGGAGGCCACTTTAAGGACTTTGGCTTTTACTTTGTGTAAAATGTAACTAAAGGTTTTTAAGCAAAGGAATGACATTGTCTTATGTTTTAGAAGAGACTATGCTGGGATGACTCAATTGGGGTAGGAGATGATGGTGGCTTCAGCCAGTGTGGTACCAGTAAAGGTGGCAATAAATAATCAGGTTTTAGACATATTTTGAAAGCAGAGCTGTAGAATCTGACTGAATGTGAAAGATGAAAGAAGAGACTTAAGGATGACAAAAAATTTGCACTAAACAAAAGGAGGGATGGACATGCCATATGGTGAGAGAAGAGACTTCTGGAAGATCAAGTTTGGAAGATCAAGTTTTAGAGTGAAGAAACACAGAAATTAAGTTTTGGACAAGTGCAGTGACTCATGCCTGTAATGCCAGCACTTTGGGAGGCTGGGTAGGAGGATATTGTTTGACCCCAGGTGTTTTAGACATGCCTGGGCAACAAAGCAAGACCTCATCTCTACAAAAATAAAAATATCAGCCAGGTGCAGTGGTGCACACCTGCAGTCCCAGCTACTCAAGAGGCTAAGGCAAGAAGATCACTTGACTCTGGGAGTTCAAGGCTGCAGTAAACTGTGTTTGTGCCACTATACTCCAGTCTGGGTGACAGTGAGATGCTGTCTCAAAAAAGAAGAATTAAGTTTTGCATTTATTAAGTCTGAAATAACATTAAGACAGCCAAGTGGAGATACCTAGTAGCCATGTTAGATATGTGAGGCTGAAGTGGAGAGGTCTAAGCTGAAAGTATATAAATGTGGGACTCATCAGCATATAGATGGCAATTAAAGCCACTAGAATGAATGAAATACTTAGAAGTATAGATGGAGAAGCAGCCTGGAGGCTGAGCAATAGGGCATTCCAACATTTAGAACTGGGGGGTAGCTTACAGCTGTAATCCTTTGGGTGACCAAGGTGAGAGGTTTGAGACCAGCCTGGGCAACACAGTGAGACTCCATGTCTAATTTACAAAAAAAAATTTTTTTAAATAGCCAGTCATATTGGCATGTGCCTGTGGTCTCAGCTACTGGGGAGGCTGAAGTGGGAAAATCCCTTGAGCCCACAAGGTTGAGGCTGCAGTGAGTTATGATCATACCACTGCACTCCAGCCTGGGAGACACAGTGTGACATTATCTCAAAAAAAAAAAGAACTGGAGAGATTAAAAGGAATCAGCAAAGGAGGGAGAAACAGCCAGCCAGTGAGCTAACAGGAGAACTAAGAGCAAGGAAATGCTACAAGTCAACTGAAGACAGCATTTCAAGGAAGAACTGGTTAAACTGTGTCAAATGGTAATGATGGATCAAAGAGATGAAGACTGAACTCATCACTGGATTAGTGACATGAAGGTCACTGGTCATTTTAACAAGAGCAGCTTTGGTAAAGCGGTGGGGTGAATGCCTGATTGAAGTGGGTTTAAGAGAATGGAAAGAGGAATTTGAGATAGCAAGGACAAAAAACTTGAGGAGCTCTGCTGTAAAGGGGAACAAGATAAATGGGATGATGGCTAGAAGTAAATGCAGGACGAAGAATGGGTTTTGAAAAGATGGGAGACACGGTACCACATTTTTATGCTGAAGGTCATGCTCTGGTAGAGAGGGAAACGCTGATGCAGAAGGCAGAGAGGAGAAATGCTGGAGCCAGCCAGCGCAGCAGATGAGAGGGAATGAGAGCTGGTGTGCAGCTGGACAGAGGGGCTGAAAGAGGGCAAGGATAGTGTACCCTCCATCAAAGGAGAGGGTGCAGAAAGCGCAACACAGACACAGGGGGTCTGGCAGATGGATTGGAGGAAGCATGGTCCAGACATTCTGATTGCTTCTATTTCTAACTGCTATTTAGGGTATCTACCATCTCTTTTAAAAAAAAAAAAAAAAACTAAGTTTAAAACAACTCAAGGACTTCATGCAAACCTGGTATACCTGGATTTTCTCTTTTTGAAAAGTAAATAGTAAAACTATTTACTTAAAAAAATAGAAACAGGAAAAAAACCACCTCTATTAAATTCTAAAGAGGCTCTACAGTTTCATGTGAGAACTGGCCCACTAACATTTGTCCTGACCCTCCTTCAAATTGAGAAGGTTCCCAAAATGAAGAAAACTCACAAGGAATGCTTCATTGAACTCAAAAGAGCAAGGAAATTGCCTCTGAAGCTGATGAACACAGTCAAGCCACTGCAGAAACACTGGGCAACGTTCATTCAGATCATCCGAGTTCTCCCCATGACCACACCGGTCAGCAAATTTATGGCCAAAATCCAGCCACTCCATTTCCACGAGGACCTGGAAACCCTGCAGGGAAGCACCCAGGAGAGACCAATTGTGCTAGACTATCCAGACTGTGACAGTCATGAGCATGGTGTCACAGAAAGCAATCCCCCCTAATAGTCTCCCAGAAAGCCCACTTTGCCTTGCCCTTTGGTGGATGGCTCTATCCCTGATGAGGCACACACTTAGGGAAATTTCCCAATTCCCTGAACTCTATTCCATGATGACTTAAATGGTACTAACTGCATTTATCTAGGCCTTTTTTGAATCTGTTTGTATTTTTAGCCTCTTGAATTCACTATATAAAAACCACACTTTTCCCCTCAATTTCTCTTTTAACATTTCTGCCTCTGGTGTTGTACTAACAAAGTCAAATTTGTAAAATCCTTCCACACCCCAGGTTTAATAAGTATTTGCATATATTTTAGGATACTTTATGATTTTTCTTTCATCTTTAACCCAACAGATAGTTATTTCTGAGTAGAGCTGCTTCTCCACAGGATACTCTGTGGTAATAGCTAGCATGCCAATATCCTTTTACAGACACCTCATTTTCCTGAGGTAGCTAAAAAGTTTTCTACGTAGATAGACTGCAAAGAAAAATATGGCTGTATTCTCAATACCTTGTTACCCATCATCTGCCCCATTTTAAGAGGTGCAAGAACTGTAAGAGAAACCACCACAATTTAGCTCATAATAAAGGAAAAATGATCAAAACAGAAATTTCACTTTCTTTAACCTAATCACCACCCCAAAACTGGTAATGTCACTCCTGAGGGGTGTGATATTACCACCATCCCCCCACCCCCCGACACCCTGCTCATCCTCAAGTACCAACTCCTACCATCTGGATGCACTCACCTCTATGGTTCGGTAATAAGGGTCCAGCAAGAGCTTAGCCAATGCCACAATCTGGGGGGTGCGGTCCCAGCCATCTGAGCAGTGCACTAGCACTGGCCGCTGATCCTGATCCACAGCATGCACTACCAGAAGCGCTGATTTCAGAAGCACAGACAAGTGATGGAGCCATTTTGTGCTTTCAAGAGCTGACAGCCAACTATAAAAACAGGAGGGGATTAGAAAATGCTGATTTTTACAATTTACTGCATCGTGCTCAAGCTTGTCAAATTACAAAGTAATTCCCAAAGATTTCTCTCTCCAAATATAACACTGCCAAAACAAAAAAGCCTGTGTGTTTATAAAGCATGTGTCAGGATGAGACCCAAGACCTACTATACAACAGAGAAGAACCTTAGAAACAGGGGCTGCAATTAATAGGACCACCTTTTGTTCCAAAATCTGTATGGATGATTTCCCAGACAAAATATTTGACACTTTTCAGTTCAGAAAAGTGGTTCTTTCTGAAACCTTCTCCTGAAGGAAATGTAGCCACTTCTGAGATGTAAAACAGAAGATATTTAATAATCAGTAACTATGTTCAACAAGTTCTCCAAAAAAAAAAAAAAAAGTAAAGAAAAACTCATGAATACAAATATATCTGAGATATAAGCTGGATGCCATATACAAGAACGGTATACACAACACTGCCTATGACCCAGACTGTAACACCTATCTCTGTGAATGTTTACTGACTCAAACCAGATGGGCCCAATCTGATGATTTATACTCACACAAATTAGTACACCTAATGGCCACATAATATTCCTGGGCTCAACACAGACTGGATTCTGCAGGGATCTAGAAGAACCTTTTTTTCAAAGACCTCTAGGGGCCAGGTGCAGTGGCTCGTGCCTGAAATCCCAGCACTTTGGGAGGCTGAGGTGGGTGGATCACTTGAGGTCAGGAGTTCAAGACCAGCCTGGCCAACATGGTGAAACCCTATCTCTACTAAAAAAAAATTAGGCCAGGTGTGGTGGCTCATGCCTGTAATCCCAGCACTCTGGGAGGCCAAGGCGGGTGGATCACCTGAGGTCAGGAGTTCAAGACCAGCCTGGCCAACATGGTGAAACCCCATCTCTACAAAAATACAAAAATTAACCAGGCATGATGGCAGGTGCCAGTAATCCCAGCTACTTGGGAGGCTGAAGCAGGAGAACTGCTTGAACCCAGGAGGTGGAGGTTGTATTGAGCCAAGATCTGCACTTCATCCTGGGTGACAGAGCAAGACTCCATCTCAGGAAAAAAAACAAAAACAAAAATTAGCTGGGTATGGTGGCGTGTGCCTGTTATCCCAGCTACTCGGAAGGCTGAGGCAGGAGAATCACTTGAACCTGGGTGGAGGTTGCAGTAAGCCGAGATTGCGCCACTGCACTCTAGCCTGAGCAACAAAGCGAGACTCTGTCTTTTTAAAAAAAAAAAACAAAAACAAAAACAAAAACCTTTAGGAATATCAGCCCTTGCTATCTGCCCCTGGGGAGCAATCACAAGCTAATCACATTTTTTTTTTTTAAACTGTGTTGACATTTTGTTTCTTGTGATTTCCCTCACCCCTCCCAGTCCCTAAAAAAAAAAGTTCTGATTTTTCCCAAATGTGATCAGATTTGTAGTTAAAATCACAAGGCAAGTCTTTCAAACAATAAATTGGAGAAAGGAATAAACACTTCTGCCAGGGGACTCTGGGAAGGTTATAAAGGCCTACTAAGCCTTACGGAATAAGTATGAATTCTTAGATAGTCTAAGGAGACGGGCAAACAGAAAACAATGCAGTGCGTAAGTATTGGTTTTATATGCATTTGTTTGGATTACCAACCAGACTGTGACTCCTTAGAAGGCTAACGCTATGTCTTAGTCATAACTGTATCCCCAGCACAGAGCCTAGCATACAGTAGGGAGTCCCACTGTTTAATGAACTGTAAGTGTGTTATGGGTAAAAATGCAATCTTAAGACTTTATTTCCTAGCAGTTACCTGAGAAACATTGTTTTCCTGATGGATCAACTGTTTATTTTCATTCTTCACATATTCTTGAAAAGAACTAAAAGATAAGGCTTAGGAGAACAAATACTAAATTATCTCCTAGCCCCTGAAGAAATGGTAAACAAGAGAACCAGTGTGAGGTTCTCTTGAACCTAACTATTATTTAATACCACTTGATGTTGTCTGTGACTAACAAAGATGTACTCCAAAAATCTACCAGCCAGCAAGAGGCTGCTGAGAGACTCCCCATTCCCTTTTCCTATTCTCAACCTGCACCAGAAAGCTACTATCCCCTCATCCTCCACAGCCCCACAGTCCAGGGGGCCTACTTACAGCTGTCCCATCACTGCTACAGCTGCTTTTTATCCATGAGGGTGACTTCAGTGCAGCATTATGATTTGCTGCCAAATACATAAAAGCATTACCTTCAATAAAATCCCCAAGACCTTTAAGTGGACCAGGCGAGGACTAATTATATCTTTTTGACTATGACAGCTCTTTAAGAATTTTAATATATGGAAGGTATTGGAGATCATGTCGTGTTGATTACCTCTTTCATTTTATAGACAGGAAAACTGAGATATACAGTAATTAAGCCCCTTGGCCAAGGTCACACAGTTTGTGGCAGATCCACTGGGTCCTTAGCAAGATTCCTTCTCCACACCACCCTAGGGAAAAAAGTGCTGCTAGCTAGGACCTGGAACTGTATAGCAAATGCAAATGGCTAATCCTCAAAGGAGGCAGCAAGCTCAATTCTTTGGTCAGGCTTTCCCCAAAGGACACTGCTTCATCCTCTGGACTGATTACAACTATGATGAATTTAATCATTTGCTACTGGCAGTCAGTATAAGTGGTTTAGGCAGCATTTGATTTAATAAATCAAATAAAGAATGCAGTAAAACTTGCTGTGATCATGAGATCCACTGAATAAAACCCAGGGAAACAACTATGGACTCCAGCACAAATACCAGAAAAAAGAAAATGCTGTCTTCTCTGGCACCGTATCTCTGGCTTCCTCAAATAGTAAAACAGGACCATTAAATATTTATCTGTCCATTTTTGTTTTACAGAGCATTCTTCCTAATTTATCATATAGTCAATCAGTATCATTGAAGGGGGTATTTCACCTTCCTCACTGCAAATGCCAGCCATTCATATTTAATAAGCAATAAAAATCATAATGTTCTTAGTAAATGAGAATAGTTCAGAAACTGAAAGCAGATGTAAAAGGAACTGACCTGATGGCAAGTTTAACCCCTTTAGAACATGATGAATAAATTCTGATTTTTCATGATAAAACATCCCATTTCACAACAGGTATCAATGTGGGACATCAGAAACTGAAGAATTAAATTACTTTGGGCTAAAAATGATGTGGAAGGGAAAGGTCCCAGGACAAACAGTAAGGCAATGCTTCTGTTTTGATGGCCGAGATTTGTTCTGTGCTGCAGATTTTAAAACCTTTCAAAGGGCTGTATATTCTCCCAACTCTTCCTCTGTGCTGCCATACTTCTGACCCAGGAAGGAGACACTTGCAGAGACTGAGCTGGTAACTGAAGTTTACCAAGAAACAGAAAGAAAGACTGCTCCAAACTAATTTTTTTTTCTCCATTAGTTCAAGGAAAGAAGAAAACTGATTTTTTAAGAGCCATGCAAAATGAAAGCCGAGGCTAAGGACTTACTTTCCTGGATCTGGCATCTGAGTGCACAGCAACCGCAGAGACTGAAAACTCCTCCGAATAGAATGAATGTTTGCCATCCCCATAAACACAACTTCACAGTTCGGGTAATATTCTGGAGAGAGTAACAATAAAGAGAATACAAATATGTTGAATTTAAAGCCCACATGGCCAAATTTAAAAGAAACAAACTAGGTATAAAACAAACCCACTGCAGCTTCTGATTAATGAAACTGAAATGTTTTGAGATGCCTATTAGCCCGATCCTTTATAATAAGAGGAACACAGTGACTGAATTTTAGCTATCTTTTCAAAAAGGGTAAAAAGGGAAGGTTAGATTTGTAAAGAAGATACTGACATAAAATAAAAACTATTATTTTTTTTTTTTAAAAGAAAGGCCTACTTTGATCTCACTCTGGCTTTACTTCTTGGGCCTTATCTAACTTGTGGCTTTGGAATCTCTTTGAAAAGAACCTAGCAGAACAATGCTTTCGCACATTCAAATTTCACCTTGGTATAGCTGCTTTCAATTACCAGCTTAGACCACATCTGAACAAACAGCCTGGTGCCTCTGTCCGTGCCATAAGCACACTGCTGGCACTTGGTGTGGGAGGGGTCCTTCCTTGGGGAAAGCTAGCATTCCAACAGTAATGGTGTTACAGTTTAGGACAGAGTCACCTTACCAGGGTTCTATGTTTACTGTTTCAATTTTCACCCCAGGTTTTCTAAGGAGAGGCCACTGAGGAGTTTGCTACAAGGCCAGTGATGAGCATACCCTCTGTCAAAGACAATAAAAAGCTTTTAGACAGCTGAGAAATTGAGCCCACTAAAGCAGCTTCCAAACATGAACAGGCCTTATTATGAGGAAGATCTGCTTTCCTTATCACCTAAAAGTTGGCACAAAGAAGGAAGATTATGTGACTTCACTGCACCTCCTCCTCCATTTCTCCTCAGAAAAGAACATAAGGTGTCAAGAATCCAAGGAGCAGCTTGGTACTCTCACGACAGGATGGATGAGGAATATGGCTTGCTACTCATTTCAAATTGAGAACTAAGTCTCAGTTGAGCATGGGCTGCGCTCATAAGGAGAAAGTATGGGGAACAAACCACCATATACCTCACCTGGGCATTCGCAGCCTCCTCCTTTGGCTCGGTTTGCCACAGCAGCTGCATAGGAGCGTGCATCCAAGATCAAAAGCTTCTGTGGTTGGATGGCTAAACTCTCTGCTCCTGAAGCATTTGACAGAGAAGAATCTAGGGACATGGAGGGAGGGGGCACACTAAATGACCCTGTCTCTCCCAGAACTGTGAAGAATTAGACCCACAAGTACATCTTATGGCACAAAAAAGGCTCAATAAAATGAAATCTTCTAACCAAAACCCTTGACGCATAGGTCTTTTCTCTTTATTTTCTATCTTGCTTTCTTATGAAAGACGAGGAGGATTTATTGTCCAAAACCGAGTCCCAGAGTACACATGGGCTTTACACAGCCCAGTCTCTTATACTTCATTTCTACACCTGTCATCCTTTCATGAAGCCTGGCACTTCCCCCTATGGTCTGCAGATACTGCAAGTCTCCAATTACATCAACACTCCATTTTTGTCACAATGGCAAGAAAGACAACAAACACACTAATATCTTGATTGAGGTTTGAAACAAAGGGTCTTCTGATTCTTTGCCAAGAACCATGACTCCTCAAACAATCCCATCAAGTGAAGCTCTGCACTTTCACTTCTATAAAACGAAATCTGTGTCTTCTAAGCAAAAGGCCATTTCAAGAAAAGGTTCTTAGATGCTATAAAAATTACTGCCATGGGTCCAGGGAGCACCTTACCGAACTCCACATCAGAAAGGTCTCCCCCATTGGGAAAGTCTCGAGAAGTATTCCTAGTTGACTGCTTGCTGCCACTCGATCGGGAGTCAGAGGCACAAGCTTTGGCTACTGATTGCACCAGGTGCTCATCATCTGCATTTCGCCAGCCCCACCAGCTAACCTCCGGCTGTCCACAGCGGGCAATGACAGCTCCATTGCTCTGGTGCCTGTGTGGGGAACAAGAGACAACTGTACCCAACCCAGGGGCCCCCCTTCAGATGCCCTGTACTCACACAAAGGTAAAGTAGTAGACTTTAAGTGCCTTAATGAACAGTCTAATTCTAGGTTAAGTGTTGGGTCAGCTTCAAGTCTTCTCAGTATTAAAGAGGGTAGAAATCTTACACACCCAGCAAGAATAAACAACAAAACCTGTATGTCTTTCTCAATTATCATACCATCAAGGAGATACCTGTAAAGTTACCTAAAAAATTACTAACAGGAGTCAGGCATAGAGGCTCATGTTACAATCCCCAGCACTTTGGGAGGCTGAGGTGGGAGGATCGCTTGAGCCCAGGAGTTCAAGACCAGCGTGAACAACACAGTGAGACCCCATCTTTACAAAAAAATTTTTACAAATTAGCCAAGCATGGTAGCACATGCCTGTAGCTGTAGCTACTCAGGAGGTGGAGGTGGAAGGATCCCTTGAACCCAGAAGGCTGAAGCTGCAGAAAGCTATTATTGTGCCACTATACTCCAGCACTCCAGCTTGGGTGACAGAGCAAGACCTCGTTTCCAAAAAACCAAAAACAATGTGTACTCTTAGCAAAAATAAAGTAATATTTGTAACTTAATCTACAGTTACTACACTAATTCTGCTACTGAATAATGAAATCTGCTTCCTTTTTAAAGCTGAACCAAAAGCCCATCTCTGAGAGTAAAACATTTACCTGGCCTACAGTGAATTGCTTTAGAAAATCTCCTGAGATTTCATGAGTCACAAACTGCTCTTATTACAGGCAGATAGCTCAGTAAGCTAGCTACCCTCCCTCAGGCTAGCAGAAAGAGCGGAAGAGCATCGACCTCGGAAACCATACTCTGACATATCCTTTTCCAATAGACAGACCAGAAATCATACAGTCTACTTTCAGGTGCTATTATAACCCAGACTTTTCCTAATTAGGCAATTTTAACCAATAAAAAGTCAGAAAAATTCTATTACTTTGCAGTAAAGAGGCATAGCTAGGACACTGAACCTCAAATAGGTTATGCCAGGTGAAAGAAGTCAGTCACAAAAGGCCACTTACTGTATGACAATTTACATGAAGTATCCAGAATAGGCAAATCTATATGGAGAGAAAGATTTGTGCATGTGGTGATTATTATAAACACCTAGTTACTTAAGGGAGCTTGCCTAATTCTAAGTGGGGGTTACTTAAAACGATTATGTTTCTATATAAAACTGAAGTGCTCTGTTTTAGTAGTGGGGGCTTTATTCATTGGACATCTTAATTATTCAGGGCTAGGGTGGCTGGATGCCCTGTGAATGGGTTTTTTGGGATAATGAAGATGTACTATAATTTGTTTAACACTCAAGCTTACAAGGCAAACTAATTTTGACACTAATCAAATTCCACTGAAATCACCAGTTTGCTTGTAGTTTTTAAATCCTCCCTCCCAGGGAAAGAAGTAGCTGTAAGTACTTGTGTATTGCCAACATGCTCAACTGGCTTATGTGTTGAATGGGGCCAAAACAGAAATAAAACCTCAATGATTCTTTATAAAATGCCTCCTAGCAGTAACAGGCGTTAGGCAACCACTGAGCTGAATGACTCCACACCCTGCACAGGAGGCTGGTTGGGCCTTTCCTGAGCATCCTCCTTCTTCAATGCTTCCCAGCAGTGCCCAAGAAGAGCAGTAGATGGCACTCTTCAGCCTGGATCTTGGGTTTTAAGAGCCACTGCATTACAGGAGCTATTAGGTTTCAACTGGGCTACGGCAATAAGCAATTATGTTTTCTGCAGTCTTCTAAAATGCTTCAGACTACATGAAAGATAAACACTACAGTTAAAAATCACTAAAGGAGTGCATTTCTATCACTAACAGAATCAGGCAAAGTATAAAAATTATGATGTCCAACAGAGTCCTCACTACTAAAACACAGAATGCTTCAGTTTCCCATATAGAAACATAATTAAGTAATCCTAACTTAGATTTAGGCAAGCTCCCTTAAGTAACTAGGAGTTTATAATAATCACTGCATGCACAAAGGAAAAAGCTGTGAACTGCACTACAGATGGACACCCTTCACACCATCTTGCTGTGTTACAGCAATCTCTGCCTTCAGTAATAAATCCAATTAAGTGCTCTCTCATCACAGTAGGACAAAGCCCTAATCAAGCACTGGTTCAGCATGGTGCTGTCAAGTAACTGCTGCTGGCAACCTCAGGAATCATGACCACAGTCTACAGACAACTAAATTCAGGAAATGGATGTCAAGAGTCACAGGCATCCCGCCACCTAGGATGGCAAAGCAGAGTATGGTGGAGGGTCCCAAACATTCTTCCACACACCCCTTACAAAGTTCCCAAATAATATACCAACCCAGTTTGAAGCTCAGTGATACAAGACACATGTTCTGAGACAGAGACCAGTTCCAGGAAGCCTGCCTGATTTTACATGGACTACACCAATAACTTTCATTTGTAATCTTCTGAAAGACTTTCTTAGAAAAACTGCAAATAAAAATTTCATTTATATATATATATATCCCCTTGTGTCTGTAGAAAGAGGAGAAAAAAACCTAGGGTGATGACTTCTAGAATAAATTTTACAAGGGAAAAAAGGGCTTCCCATTTTTATTACATTCTAAAAAGTTTTTCTTCAACCAGCCCTGTTAGGCTTCTCTGCCCAAAGGGAGAATTCACCTAAAGCCTCTTATTTTGCAAATGAGAGTACCTTCTCCCTTTCAGTCAAAGTCAGCAATCCCCACAAATGCCATGGCTACTAACCTAACACAGCTGTTGGCCAGAGCAGCAACTGGCTGCTTTCCCCATTCCAGCTGAGCAGATCATTGATAAAACTCATAAATCCCTTTAGCTTTCACTACTCTCTAGTTCCTGTAGCATCCTTACCACCTGAATGAAAGGTAAATTTGGTGACTGACTTTTCCAGGGGTGTGTGAAAAAAACAGTGATGAGAATTGAGATTGAAAACATAATGGGTTCCACTGGGCCAGAGCAAATACTTTTCCATCTCTCTCCATTCAGAGTAGCCACCAGAATTTGCCTTTAGTAGACTAAATGAACAAGCTGGTTACCTCTGTAGGAATTCCACAAGGAGACAAATCCCTTCCTACAATCTCAATATTTCAGTGGAATGAAGTTTCTAACTGTAAGCCACTGGATTGGCCCAACTCAGGGAGAGTCCAAAAAGCCAGCAAACTGGGAAAATGAAATGGAGAACGTAAACATTACAAAGAGATGACATCCAAAACATTTCCAGAATAAGAAGGAATGACTTCTTTAAAATTTAACAGCTTTCTGTGAGAACAGAGATATTCACTCAATTATAAAAGTAGCACTCAGAGAACCTACTCCAAATGTTGGTACAGAAGCCCAGTGTTTATAGGCCCCTATTCAGAACCAGAACATATCTGCAAAATAAGAACTATCATTCCCATTGTGCATTAGGAACGGACTGAGGTCAGTGAGGGAACTTATTCAAGGTGCCTTAGCAAGGAGTGTAAGAATATACCTGAACTCTGATCTGTGACTCCAAAATCCATACTCCATCACCATGCCACCATCCCCATCTAGAACTTGCATCCCTTGGCTCTCATGCCTCTGATCACTAAAATCTTCTACCCAGTCATGTCCCAGCCTTCTTCCCTAAATGCTTCCTCTCAAAACAGAGTTCTTCCACATGTCAAAGTTTCAACTACCAAGACAATCAGAGCTAACTCGACTATATTCCCAATAATCACCTTCCAAGACTCACCTCTCAATCCAAAAGCTCTGCTAACATCTGAAGCTAAATGCTTAGTAAGCACATTATCTTCTCACAGAATGTAAGAAGGATCTTGAAATAGCAAGTTCAGCCACTTTACGACTAAAACTTCCTTATCTGTGTCAAATGAACCACTAGCTAGTGTTCTGAATGCAGTCAGTACTGATGTGTTACTGGAGGAGAAGCTTTGGCAATACAGCCTAGCAAGTTCTCTGACCCCTCCCCTCCCTTCCCAGGTTAGCAGGAGCAGAGGCAGCAGACCATATGCAGCAGGCAGCAGCACCAGCCTAAGCTGGGACTGGTCCAGTGTAACTTACCTGTACACGACGGCAGGGATGCGCTTCCAGGACCTGAAACTTGCTACACTTTCTAGTTCTTTGTCAGTGATCCAGGCAGGCACTATGAGCTCTTGAGGATAGCTACCACATAATCTAAAGAGAAGATGAGAAGTGGGGAGAGTCAGGGGGAGATGAAGGGGAGAGAGAAAAGGAGAGAGACAGACACTAGGTGAGCCAGCACAAGGATAATGATCTCACTGCCACAGAGCTAAAGGCAATGAGGTGCTTTATTCGAGTTTTGGTCTTCTCAACAGAATAGGTTATCATAAGTTTATTTTGTTTTGTTTTGTTTTGCCTTAAATGTTTACTTATGTGTATATATCAAGTGATACTATCTTGGATTGTTCCACTGGATGCTACCTTTTGGGAATCTGGCAATCCTAACTATCAATGAAAAAAAGGGGGAGTTGAGAGTCAGTCTCTTTATACTCCATTTTAACTCTTCTGCTGTAACAAGTACATAGGTTATTTCTAACTACATGAGCACCCAGTCTAATTACAGAACTGAGTCTGTGTCAGCTCTACTAGACCCTCAGTGAAGGACAAAAGCTCACAATTTCAAGTTTCCAGAGATTTCATAGGATTAACTCATTCTGTGATTTGAACCAAACAGGGTGTCATCCTTATAGATAACACGTGCAACCATGGGTCTGCAAAACCAATACCACAAGCCAGCCTATTTGCATAAATAACCTCAGTCCCACTGAACCAGGTTAGTAATGTGACTAAGCTATTAATCATAATTTCCATAAAACATACTTAAGAATTAATTATACTCAGGGTAGGGGGTAAGCTTTCTTTTCATTAGGGAAGATGCTAGCTGCAGTCAAGCTGGTATCCTAGGAAGCAATACTTTCAATAAATTTTTACTTACAGGACAATGTCTCTTTCTGGATAATCCAGTCTTCTTTTTCAATAGTGAAGGCAATAAGGCCTCTAATCCAAATCCTAAAACACACAAACTCCACCACACCACCAACCCCCTGCCCTAGCCTATCCTATACATAGGGGAAAGTGCAGAAAAACACAAAATAGCTTAGGAGTTGGGGGTTTTGATCATTTTGCACTAAATGTCTCTCTCCTGTTCTCAATTTCCAGAAGATTAAGTCTCAGGAATTTAAAAGCCACTGAACAAAAAGAATGGCTACGACTAAGAGTAGCTATACAAACTTCCTAACGCCTATTTACAAACTTCTAAAAATAAACTTAGACTTAGTAATGACGGCTAATATCTAACCATAAATCTCATTCCCTTTATTTTGTCTTAAACTCAAGAGTAAATCTGCCTCTCACTCTTCATAGTAGGAAGAACTTTTGACATCCTGTTGTTTCCTCCCCCTAACCCTCATTTTGTCTTGGTGGTGAGAACATCCTAAAGACTGGCTCTGAGGTGGAACTAGTAAATTCCTTGAGACAGTTTTGCTCTGTTACCTAGGCTAGAGAGCAGTGGAGCAATCATGGCTCACAGCAGCCCTGACCTCCTGACCTCAAACAACCCTCCCCGGTAGCTGGGACTACAGGCATGCACCACCATGCCCAGCTCATTTTTTAAAAAATTTCTGGCCGGGCACGGTAGCTCATGCCTGTAATCCCAGCACTTTGGGAGGCCGAAGCAGGTGGATCACCTGAGGTCAGGAGTTTGAGACCAGTCTGGCTAACATGGGGAAACCTCATCTCTACTAAAAATACAAAAATTAGCCAGGCGTGGTAGTGCATGCCTGTAATCCCAGCTACTCAGGAGGCTGAGGCAAAACTGCTTTAACCTGGGGAGCAGAGGCTGCAGTGAGCCGATGTGCCACTGCACTCCAGCCTGGGCGACAGAGTGAGACTCCGTCAAAACTGGGCTGAATCAATCCTCCTACCCTGGCCCTCCAAGAAGTTAATTTTTAAAATCCCTATTAATTAGGGATTATTTTCCAACAAGTCTGGCTTAATTCACTGGCTGAATTCAGTTTTCTTACTCGAGCTAATTTTCTGAACATTCTGTTCACTGTCCTATAGGTACTACGCTCCCTAGTACTCAGCTCTTCAGTATGCACTACCTCCTTACTTGTAGATAAACAATTTTCAGTATAACAGGTTACACTCAGGAAAGCGTAATGCAGCCACAGACTCCCTGAGGCCGCCCCCTCATCCAGTTTTCACCCTCCTTTGCTTTGACTTGTCACTGAGAACAAGCAAAGGTATAAAAACTCTGTAGCTCCCAACTCTTCAAAACACTCTGGGTTCTTAACTCCCTGGAGAAGGTCCACATTAAGAATATGTATAGTAATTAGCTACAGCTTTTCCAGTGAAAAATGAAACACTCTGATGGCTAGCCACAAATAGACCAGGAAAATGGCTATCATAATTTGAGACAGCTAGAAGGAAAAGGACCACAGATTAGTGATGCAGGGAAACATAGGAGAAGGATATATTTAAAGATTTCAGATATATAAATATCCTGGACAATTTTTTTTGGTTTTATAGAAATTTGGATCACCAAAATAATAGTAGTTAACTGTCCTCCCCCACCAAACCACTTATACATTTTTAAGGAAAAGGGTAATAGCTAAATGGTTATTTTTTTATTTTTAGATGGAGTCTCACTCTCACTCAGGCTGGAGTGTAGCGGTACAATCTCAGCTCACTACAACCACTGCCTCTCAGGTTCAAGAAATCCTCCTATCTCAGCCTCCCGAGTAGCTGGGACTACAGGTGTGCACCATCATTCCCAGCTAATCTTTGTATTTTCAGTAGAGACAGGGTTTCCCCATGTTGGCCAGGCTGGCCTCAAACTCCTAATCTCGGGTAATCCATCTCGCCCTCCCAAAGTGCTGGGATTACAGGCATAAGCCACCACATGGGGCCAAATAATGGATACATTAATATTTAATGGTTAAATGATCGTAACAGTGAAGCTGGTTTTAGATCAATATATTAAAAGACAGAACATAGACTGAGTATCTTTAATTCAAAAATCTGAAATGCTCCAAAACCTGAAACAGAGTGCTGATATGATGACACAAGTGGAAAATTCCACACCTGACCTCATGTGATGCGTCAGTCAAGTCACAGTCAAAACTTTTTGTACAAAACATCAAGCAGGAAATCATTTAAAATATTGCATAAAATTACCTTCCAGCTATGTATATAACGTGTATATGAGACAAAAAATTGTGTGTTTAGACTTGGGTTCCAGCCCTAAGATAATCTCATTATGTTTATGCAAATACCTCCAAACCTGAAAAAAATCCAAAATCTGAAACACAGTTCCAAGAATTTCAGATAAGGGATACTCAACCTGTACTTATGTCTATTTCACAGCACCTGGAGTAAAATTACAGTCATAAAAACTAGTTCATAAATGTTCTGTCACTGCTTATGAGACCACTGATCCTATCTCTGATGTGATGCCAAGTGGTGATGAGAAAAATGGTAACTGCTTACCTAGAGGCAAATACAATATTATCTAGACATGCATGTACTAGAAAAAAACAGAGGCCTGAAGGGGGTAGAAGGGAAGGTTCTAGGATCCTGTTAAGTAAGAATCACTTTCGAAACTCCAATAATAGCAATGGGAACAGAAGGTTCAATAACTACTCTGAAGATCATGCCTTTAGATTTAATCAATAAAACTATTTCAAAGAAAGAGTCTAAGTTCAAATATTCTGTCACATGAGAACTGGGGTTTCTGCAAAGGCACTGGCTGTGAAAGACAGTCCACAGGGACCCATATAACTCACTTGTACTTCTCATTGATGTTGGAAATCCTCCAGGCGTTGTTCATATCAAAACCCATTCTCTCCACCTCGTTTTTAAACCTTGAAGTTACATGCTCCCCTAGAGGCCAAAGATAAACACCAGAAAGGAAGAAATGAATACCATTTTGCGAAACAGGTAGAATGAAAACATAGAAATATACATACGTTTTATATATATATATTTTTTGGAGACAGAGTTCCACTCTGTCACCCAGGCTGAAGTACAGTGGTGTGATCTCAGCTCACTGCAACTTCCACCTCCTGGGATCAAATGATTCTTGTGCCTCAGCCACCTGAATGGCTGGGATTACAGGTGCATGCCACCACGCCTGGCTAATTTTTGTACTTTCAGTAGAGATAGGGTTTCACCATATTGGCCAGGCTGGTCTCAAACTCCTGGACTCTTGTGATCCACCCACCCCAGCCTCCCAAAGTGCTGGGATTAGAGGCGTGAAACACTGCATCCAGCCTGTATATTTTTAAAGGTAGTAATTGTATAAATAATAAAGTAACATATATTTAGTTTAGAAAGATCCCTGTCAGGTTAAGATTATAAAGAGGAAAGAAATTAATTCTGATCAAGAGTTATGTTATCTCATCTAATCTTTTCAGTCAACTCTGAGAACAGTATCACTGCGCTCATTTTACAAAGGACAAAATTACAACAGAGAAGTTATTATGGCAGGCCTGTCTGGCCCCAAAACTCATGCTCTTGTCACTGGCTACTTTCCTACTTCCACACTCAGACTGATAGTACCCTTAAGAAATAAAATCAATAACAAGATCACCACGTAATTCCTTATCCAAAACCCTTTGGTCCAAATTTTAGAACTTGAGAGTTTTCCAAACGTTCAAAAGGTAAAACAGTGCATATATTGTAATATTTGGCTCACACTCTTCTTAACAGGATCTCCTTTAAAAAGTACTAATATTTATTCTGTGAAGGGTATGGATCATTCATACCAGGTGGGGTAAATAAAGCAACAAATAGCCTCATGTCAGCTCAGATCAGGTCCAGCCAAGATACCAAATAGGGTATGAAAAACATTCTGGTTTCCAGAGCCTTTTAGATGATGGAATTGCAGGTTAACAAACAGGTCACTGTTTCATAACTGCCAGCCAGGAATCTCAGGGAACACCACACTATTAAGTGCTGATCATTTGTAAGAACAGCCACCCAAACTGGTATAATCTGTATTTGCCTAAATGAATCTGGCTTTCTTTTCCTTAGGAGAGCAAAACAAAGGTAAAAACGAAGCTAACATAAATTCAGTAAATCTGAAATAACTTTCTTCCTTGAAAACATATACTGTCCTAGGGCAGTATGTTATTTTTTAAAATATTAAGCTGTACCTCTAATATACAGTGTTACAGGTTGTAAAATAAATGCTGGCAGGACTGGAAGAAACCACAACAACAAAAGCACAAAACAGACTTTGCTTTGGTGATCAAAGTATAAAGCTTTCTTCTCCCTGGGAGAGGAGCTACAGAATAGGAAACAGCAATTACTTGAATGGAAGACAATTCTGTTAAACTACTTCCCATTTAAACTGCCTTTCTTGAGCTCAAGCTAGGTATTATATGTTTCCTGAAGGAAAGCTATAAAAAGATGAGGTTGAGAGGCGCAAGAAAAAATAATAGCTAAATCCATCCCATTTTGGGAAAGTTTTAGAAGCAATGTAGCAGGCTTCTGAATAGGAAAAACACTATCTGAATTGGGGTGCCATTTGTCTAAAAACTGCAAAGAATACTGACCATCAAGAATACTAGGCCAGATGTGGTAGCTCATGCCTGTAATCCCAGGACTTTAGGAGGCTGAAATGGCGGACTGCTTCAGCCCAGTAGTTCAAGACCAGCCTGGGCAACACAGTGAAACCTCGTCTCTACAAAAATGCAAAAATTAGGTTGTGGTGGTACATGCCTGTAGCCCTAGCTACTTGAGAGGCTGAGGCAGAAGGACTACTTGAACCTAGGGAATTTGAGGCTGCAGTGAGCCGTGATCACACCATTGCACTCCAGCCTGGTCAACAGAGTAAGACCCTGTCTCAAAAAAGAGAAAAAAAAATACCAGACAAAGAGACTTTTTTTTGTCCTGCCGTACAATGGAGTCTTTAATTCATAATCTCAATCTAAAAGCTGCAAAACTGTGGCAAATTCCAAGTTCATTAAGAGATTTTTTGCTATGTGCAGTGGCTCACGCTTGTAATCCCAGCACTTTGGGAGGCCAAGGCAGGTGGATCATGAGGTCAGGAGATCAAGATCATCGTGGCCAACATGGTAAAACCCCATCTCTACTAAAAATACAAAAATTTGCTGGGCACGGTAGTGTGTGCCTGTAATCCCAGCTACTCAGGAGGCTGAGGTAGGAGAATCGCTTGAACCAGGAAGTCAGAGGTTGCAGTGAGCCGAGACAGCACCACTGCATTCCAGCCTGGCGACAGAGTGAGACGACATCTCAAAAAAAAAAAAATTATTTTTTCCCCTCTCTGGGATATAGCTCCAAGTCCTCGCAGAAGGTAAAAGTATTTTATTAATGATTTTTACTTTTTTTCTGTGCTTTTCCTGAGCTGTACATTAATGACCTTCTGCATTAATAGCTCTTAGGGTAAGACATAGATACCCTAAAAAGATCTTGTGATTTAAAAATAACCACTGGCAAAAAAAAAACAGTGACAGCAATTTACTTCATAGAACCATTTCCCAAAGGAGGACTTACAACCACCACCCAGAGCACAAAATTCTGAGCTATATGCAGAAATATATACTATCAGGTATAGAAAATCTGTTATTTTGAGTTCTTTGAGAATGGGAATGAGTTTTAATTACTTTTATATCCTCTAATGCAAGTGACTTCATAAACTTTGAAACTGACCATCACAATCCACAATAAGAATTGTTTTACATCACAATACAACAAACATGTTTTAATTTTTTCTTGCTATGTTACCTAAGCTGGATATTATCTCCTAAACTCAAGCAATCTTCCCACCTCAGCCTCTCAAAGAGCTGGGACTACAGGTGCACACCACTGTGCCCAGCTAATACAACATACATTATTTTTTAAAAAGTGCTTCACAAAACAATATCCACTCTTACTATGTATGTGACACAAATTGACATTTTCTATTCCATTTCTTTAAAATTAGATTTTATGACCCACTACCGGATCATAACCTATTTGAAAACCACATCATTACATAAATCAGGAATTTAATCAGTTCTTGCAAACTGTGTGAGATGTTCACTCATATTTACTTAGCCAGAAAAATAAATACAAACATACTTATTGCTGGATTTCCCTTAAAAATTTCGATCTCAGGTCTCAATCAACATTAAATACATTGTGATATTCTCAATCAACAATTAAATACATTGTGATATTCCAACTTACTTTAAATACTGGGGCTATAAGGTTTTTGTTTGGCTTTATATTTCAATTTCAACCCTTCCTATCTGACTTTGTCTCTTTCAACATTTAGTCATTTTTTTTTTTTTTTTTGAGACAGAGTCTTGCTCTCTCACCAGGCTGGAATGCGGTGGCATGATATCAGCTCACTGCAACCTCTGCCTGCCAGGTTCAAGCTACTCTCCTGCCTCAGCCTTCTGAGTAGCTGGGACTACAGGCACACGCCACCACGTCCAGCTAATTTTTGTGTTTTTAGTACAGATGCGGTTTCACCATGTTGGCCAGGACAGTCTCAATCTCTTGACCTCATGATCCACTGGCCTCGGCCTCCCAAAGTGTTGGGATTACAGGTGTGAGCCACTGCACCCAGCCAACATTTAGTATTTCTTATACTACAAATAATACAGTCCAGCAATTTTCATTTTAGTGGAAGTGAAAAACTTTCTTTTTAAAGCCAATGAAGTTCCCTAACTCCCTCTATCATAAGCACAGTGTTCATCAGCAATCTAAAAAATTTTCCCACAAAAGTCTAGCTCCCTGACGGATCCTGAGTTTTCAAGCCCACAATTACATACAGCTTAAAGGCCTGGGACAGAAAGGATAGGCTTTTACCTGACAGGTGAGGAAGCAGACCAATACTAGAGTCAGAGAAGGTAAGAACTACCTCTTCCAGATTTTCAAACATGGAGAGAGGAATTATGCTTTTTCTATGTACAAAGGTCCCAGGTAAATCCTCTAGATGCAACTTCCTGGACTGCATTCAAACCCAGAAGATAGATAAATAGGCAGCTTCACAGCAGTGTTAAGACCCAGAGTCATATGCTATTTGTGGATAAACAAGATGGGCTTAATGGACATTTCACAAGAGAGAGGTTAGAGAGGTAGGCCTGATGCTACTAAACTGGCAGCTAAACTGCCCAGTCATCTGTCAGGCCTACGGATTAACATTTTAGTACACAGCCATCACCAACAAGCCAGTTGCAATGAGGAGCAGGAAGTTAAGGATATGAGAGAGAAGCTTTTAGCTTTAAGTCCACTTCTTTTTTAAAGTTTGAGGGGCTCAGAGAAGGGTCAAGAACTTGGCAAAGGCTTCTGCAGATTTCACAGGTGAACTCCAACAGCAATGTTGAGACTTCTTCCAAAGCTGATTAAGCCCTAGAGCTGTGGCCACAGTATGGCTGGCTTAACTATGACAGGTTCAACAGCGAGAAACTAAGACTTATATGAATACTAAGTCAATAATGTAATTTTCTCATTTCCCTCCTCTTTGATACATTCTACTCTTAACAGGCTAAGTAGAGAAGACTCCATAAAAGGCTTTATTAACTGCTGTAAGATTAACTTCCACACCTCAGAGTCTACACTTGTCATCTCATGTACTGGGGCAGATTGTAAAAAGGCATGACTTTGAAATATCGAAAGTGTTATCTCATCCTAAAGATGACTTGTAAGTATATGGTTGTCTGGTATGCTAATATTTGATGAGTAATGCTACAGACACCACCACCACTCAACAATATTAGGTAGTGACAAAGAACCAGGCTGACTGGCTTTAAAAATGTCCTTGAGGTATTTTCTTTCTTTCTTTTTTTTTTTTAATTAAAACCAAGTTTTTCCTTTGTACTCCACAGTGAATATACATAAAAGGCAAAAGCCACATATATACATACATTCAACCAAGTCACTGAAATACAAAATTCCATGCTGAGTGGTGGCAGGTTAACATCATTGTGGACTATGTGTACTGGGCCTCCATTGTACCTCCACTGTACCTCTGAGCCTCCATTTCTTTGGCTCCCAAAACAGACACCAACCTATCTTGCCTGTTTGACAAGGTCATGAGAATCAAACAAAAGTATTTATCAAAGCATCTTTAAATACTGCTTATGTTATAAGCATTTTAATATAACGGAACAAGAATGTGAACCAAAAGCATCAATCAGTCATGGGGCCACAGAATAAAGTGAATAAGCACAGCAAGATTAGCCTCAAAGTTTAAAATGACCCAGCGCAAACTTATAGATTGAAGATTCAGAATTTAAATTTTAGGTTTCAAGAAAAAAGTCCCAAGAGTAAACTTTTCTTGAAGGATGCTCACAACTTTTCACTGCATACACTTCAAAACCTGACACACTAAAAGTTAGTGTTGAACCAGCAAAGTTCTATGACCACAAAGTTTACAAAAAACTACATGAAGAGAAATAACATGAACTTGGTCAAAGCCATTTCTGAAGGAGAATGATAGTGAAGGGGACAAAGACTGTATGAGGAGTCAGGAAGCCTGGGTTCCAGGAACAGGCTCAGTATCTCTCCCTTTCTCCTCTCTGACTCCCCCTCTCCTGACTCCCCTCTCTCCTCTCTGACTCTCCCTCTCCTGACTCCCCCCTCCTCTCCTGACTCCCCCCTCCTGACTCCCCCCTCCTGACTCCCCTCCTCCTCTGACTCCCCTCCTCCTCTGACTCCCCTCCTCCTCTCTGACTCCCCCCTCCTCTCTGACTCCCCTCCTCCTCTCTGACTCCCCCCTCCTCTCTGACTCCCCCTTCCTGACTGCCGACTCCCCCCTCTCCTCTCCCCTTCTCCCCCTCTCTCTCCCCTTCTCCCCCCTCTCCCCCTCTCCCCCTCTC
>CAUYQU010048838.1:0-15871 GCA_963574635.1 Cheracebus regulus | reverse complement strand
CGGGGGGGTGGGTGTGCTTGCCGCCAAAATAAAACCCCTCCACCCCGCTTTGGCAACACCTTTGCCCTTTACCAAAAAAAAAAAAAAAAAAAAAAAAAAAAAAAACAAGCTCTGACTCCCTGGGGTCATCAGTGGGCCCTTCACAGGCCAAACTAAATAGTCAACATCTATCCATGCCAAAGAACACCTGTTGTAGTAAAGGCTAGAAGAGGGGTCTTTCTCCTCAAATGAATAGATAATAACACAGGGACACAAGAACTACAAAGAATCAAAAGAACTCCCAAAAGAAACTAATAAAGCTTTAGTAATGGACCCCAAAGAAATGGAGATCTTTGGAATGACTAAGGAAGAATTTAGAATACTACTCATATTCAGTGATGTACAAGAATATATGGATAGAAAATGTAATAAAGTTTGGAAACTGATAAGTAACAAAAGTGACAAGTTCAACAGAAATAGAAACAATATAAAACAAACATAAATTCTAGAGTTGAAAAATACAATGACTGAACTGAAAAATTCAATAGAATTTTTCATCAGTGGTGAACTTGATAGAGCAGAAGAAAGAAGCAATGAGCTGAAAGACAGCATCTGATATTATCCAATCCTTCTCAAACTCTTACAAAAAACCAAAGAGGAGGGAATACTTTCAACCCCTTTTTATGAGTCCATAAAAAGGGTTTTTTTTTATTATGTTACCAGAAAAACAAATTACAAGTCAATATTCTTGAAGAGCATAAATGCAAAAATCCTCAAGAAAATACTGGAAAACTGGCCAGGCACGGTGGCTCACACCTGTAATCCCAGCACTTTGGGAGGCCAAGGTGGGCGGATCATGAGGTCAAGAGATCGAGACCATCCTGGCCAACATGGTGAAACCCCATCTCTACTAAAAATACAGAAAAATTAGCTGGGCGTGGTGGTGTGCACCTGTAGTCCCAGCTACTGGAGAGGCTGGGCAGGAGAATTGCTTGAACCCAGGAGGCGGAGGTTGCAGTGAGCCAAGGTCACGCCACTGCACTCCAGCCTGGAGCCTGGTGACAGTGAGACTCTGCCTCAAAAAAAAAGAAAGAAAGAAAGAAAATGCTGGAAAACCAAATTCAATTATACATTAAAAGGGTTCTCCACCATGATCAAATGGGATTTATCCCTGAGATGCACAAAAGACTCAACATATACAAATCAATAAATGTGGTACATCACATTAACAAAATGAAGTATAAAAAGTGTATGATCATGTCACTAGATGCAGAAAAAGCATTTGATAAAATTCAGCATTCTTTTATTATAAAAACTCACCAAATTAGGTATAGAAGGAATGTGCCTCAACACAATAGAAACTATGTAAGAGAAGCCTACAGCTAATAATATACTCAGTGGTGAAAAGCTGAAAGCTTTTTCTCTTAAACCCACAATTCACCACTTTTATTAAATAGTACTAGAATTCCTTTCCAGAGCAGATAGGGAAGAGAAAGAAATAAAAGGAATACAAATAAGAAAGGAAGAAGTAAGATTGTGAATGTTTGCTGACAACACAATGTTATATGTAGAAAACTATACAGATTCCACCAAAGACTATTTGAATTAATAAATAAAATTGCAGGACACAAAATCAACACAAAGAGCAGTAGCACTTCTGTACACTAATAATGAACTATCTGAACAAGAAATCAAAAGAACACTCCTATTTCCAGTAGCTACCAAAAAAAAGGGGGGGTTAGGACACTAATAATGAACTATCTGAACACTAATAATGAACTATCTGAACAAGAAATCAAAAGAACACTCCTATTTCCAGTAGCTACCAAAAAAAAGGGGGGGTTAGGAATAAATTGAACTATGAAAGTGAAAGACCTGTACACTGAAAACTATAAAACATGGATGAAAAAAATTAAAGAAGACATAAATAAATGGAAAGATATCTCATGTTCTTGGATTGGAAGAATTAATATTTTTAAAATGGCCATGCTAACTAATATGGTTTGGATCCGTGTCCCTGTAGAAATCTCATGTTGAATTGTAATCCCCAGTATTGGAGTTGGGCCCTGGTGGGAGGTGACTGGATCATGGGGGTGGTTTCTCATGAATCGGTTAGCACCGTCCCCCATTGCTGTTCTCGTGATAGGGTTCTCACAAGATACAGTTGTTTAAAAGTATGTAGCACCTCCCCTATCTCTCTTCCTCCTGCTCTGCCTGCTTCCCCTTTACCTTCTGCCATGATTTCCTGAGTCCTCCCCAGAAGCAGAAGCCACTATGCTTCCTATACAGCCTGAAGAACCATGAACCAATTAAATCTCTTTTGTTTATAAATTACCCAGTCTCAGGTGTTTCTTTATAGCAATGGGAGAGCACACTAATACACTACCCAAAGTGATTGATATGGTTTGGCTGTGTGTCCCCACCCAAATCTCATCTCAAATTGTAATTCCCACATGTTGAGGGAGGGACCTGGTGGGGGGTGATTGGATCATGGGGGAGGTTTTGCTCATGCTGTTCTTGTGATAGTGAGTTCTCATGAGATCTGATAGTTTTAAAGTGTGTGGCAGTTCTTCTCTCTCTCTCTTGTCTCTCTCCCTCTCCTGCTGCCTTGTGAAGAAGGTGCTTGCCTCTCCTTTGCCTTCTGCTATGATTGTCAGTTTCCTGAGACCTTCCCAGCCATGTGTAAGTGTAAGTCAATTAACCCTGTTTTTTTTTTTTTTAATAAAAGAACTCAGTCTCATTTTTAGCAGTGTTGGAATAGACTAATACATTGATCTATAGATTTATTTCAATCACTATGAAAATTCCAATGTTAGTTTTCATAGAAAAAACAATCATAAAATTCATGTGAAACCACATACAAACACACACAAAAAAATTCCCTCAAATAGTCAAGGCAATTACGAGCAAAAGAGCTAAGCTGGAGGTATCATACTACCTGATTTTAAACTATACTACCTATATTACAAAGTTTTAGCAATTAAAACAGCTCAGTACTGGAAAAAAGAAAGAAAACATATCAACCGATTGAAGGGCATAATAGAGAACTCAGAAACAAACCCATGCATGTATGATCAATTGATTTTTGACAAAGGGCCAAAAACCTGCATTGGGAAAAGAATAGTCTCATCAATAAGTAGTTTTGAGAAACCTGGATATCCACATGGAGCATAATGAAATTGGACCCATATACAAAAGTCAACACTAATTAAGTAGACTTAAGACAAGAAACTATAAAACTGATAGAAGAAAACATAGGGGGAAAATGACATGCTATTAGTACAGTTAATGATTTTTTGGATTTGAATACAGGTAACAAAAGCAGTATAGATAAATGGGATTACATCCACTAAAAAGCTTCTACACAGCAAAGGAAACAATTAACAATGTGCAGAGTCAAACTATAATTGGGAAAAAATATTTGCAAGCCAGACATCTGATAAAGGGCTAATATCTAAAATATATAAGAAGCTCAAACAATAGCAAGAAAACAAAACAAAAAAAACCTGGGGATGGGACCTGAAAAGACATTTTTCAAAAGAAGACACAAATGGCCAACAGATAATATGAAAAACTATTCAACATCACTAATGATTAGGGAAATGCAAATTAAAACCACAGTGAGCTATCACCTCACACCTGTAAGAATGGCTATTACAAAAAGAGGAAAGATAAGTGTAGGTGAGGATGTAGAGAAAAGGGAACCTGTTGGTAGGAATGTAAATTAGTACAGCCAATATGAAAACTGTATGATGATTCTTCAAAAATCTAACATTAGCATTATCATATGAGTCAGTAATACCACTTTTAGATATTCACCTAAATTATATGAAATTCATTTGTTGAAGAGATGTCTACACTACATGTTCATTGCAGCACTATTCAGTCACCAAGTTACAGACTCATCTTAAGTATTCATGAACAGATGAATAGGTAAGGAAAATGTGTTGTATTATATATGTACAATGGAATACTTTTTCAGCTTAACAAAAGAAGGAAATTCTGTAATTGGCAACATCAATGGAATTGGAGAAGATTATACTAAGTGAAGTAAGCCAGGCACAGAAAGACAAATATCGTGTGTTTTCACTTACATGTGGGCTCAAATAATTAAACTCATAGAAGCAAAGTAGAATGGTGATCAAAGAGGCTGGAGAAGTGGGAGGAATAGGGAGATGATGATCACAGGGTTTAACATCATTTAGGAGGAATATGTTGTTTGTTTGTCTTTTGTTTTGGTTTTTAATTCTATTGCACAGCATAGTTAATGTAGTTAACAATGGAATATTGCACATCTCAAAATTGCCAAGAAAATGAATATCTAATATTCTCACTACAAAAGTATGTTGAGTATTTGAAGTGATGGATGTTAACTAGCTTGATTTAATTTTTCCACATTGTGTTCATAAATCATAACATCACTTTGTACTCCAAAAATGTATATAATTATAAATTATCAATTTACAATTTTAAAGAATACTAAAAAATATTTGAAAGGCATCAAACTTAGCTATGTGATTTAATTTTGATGCTAGTTAAGCAATACCAAGCAAAAATCTTTGCTCATTTCAATTGAAGATGTATTGAGCACTTACTAAGTGCAAGGAAGTATGCAGAATGCTCATTTATTCAGTACTTTGTTGGAAAGTTAACTATAATTTATCTCACTCATTTCTTTTGTCTTTTCATGTGAGAATTTTAGAAACTAACAGTTTCAATTAAGTTCTTGAAACTAGACTTTCAGAAAAGTTTTTTGTTGTTATTGTTGTTTGTTTTTTTGAGACAGAGTCTTACTCTATCGTCAGGCTCAGTGCAGTGGCACAATCTTGGCTCACTGCAACCTCCACCTCCTGAGTTTAAGCAATTCTCCTGCCTCAGCCTCCCTAGAAGCTGGGACTACAGGCGTGCGCCACCACACCCAGCTAATTTTTGTATTTTTAGTAGAGACGGGGTTTCACCATGTTAGTCAGACAGGTCTCGAACTCCTGACCTCATGATCCACCAACCTCAGCCTCCCAAAGTGCTGGGATAACAGGCATGAGCCACTGTGCCTGGCTTAAGAAAAGTTTTTTGTTTGTTTGTTTTTGTTTTTGAGATAGAGTCTCACTCTGTTGCCCAGGCTACAGAACAGCGGCGCACTCTCGGCTTACCGCAACCTCTGCCTCCCGGGTTCAAGCAATTCTGCCTCAGCCTCCCAAGTAGCTGTGACTACAGGTGTGCACCACCACATCCAGCTAATTTTTGTATTTTTAAGTAGAGATGGGGTTTCACCATGTTGGTCAGGCTGGTCTCGAATTCCTGACCTTGTGATCCGCCTGCCTCGGCCTCCCAAAGTGCTGGGATTACAGGCGTGAGTCACCGCGCACGGCTTCAGAAAAGTTTTTAAACAATTATTTCAATTTATGACATAGCCTATCAGTATAATTTGGAGAGCATGATATTGTTACCTGAATTACTTCTCTTTCTACTAGTAGTAGATAATAATCTTCTACTTGTATTAAAACAGACATTTTCTTTGAGATGGAAATATAAGTAACTGGTTAGAGTGCTTCAATAATTTTGTATCTGCTGCTAACTCATGCCTAGGATTTGTTCATGTTTATATGTGCACAAATAAGCCTAAAGATCACAGTGACTAAAAATGTTTTAATAACTTTAAGTTGTATACATGCTGAATGGCTATAATCTCCAGCATAAATGAAAATGAAATAAATGGCTATTAATAGAAGATTATGCCTCTGTCGTAATCTTCAGCCCAAAGCTTTTTTGCTGACAGCATTTATTAGATGTCTAAGATCCACTTCAGAGAGGGACAAAAGAGCCAAATAGTGTTTCAGACTCAAATGCTTCAACAGGTAAAACCTATTTAATTTTTTTTTATTTTTTGAGACAGCCTCACTCTGTTGCCCAGGCTGGAGTGCAGTGGTGCAATCTCGGCTCACTGTAACCTCCACCTCCCAGGTTTAAGCAATTCTCCTGCCTCAGCCTCTCAAGTAGCTGGGATTACAGGCATCTGCCACCATGCCCAGCTAATTTTTCTATTTTTAGGAGAGATGGGGTTTCCCATGTTGGTCAGGATGGTCTTGAACTCCTGACCTCAGGTAATTCACCTGACTCAGCCTCCCAAAGTGATGGAATTACAAGCATGAGCCACCATGCCCAGCCACCTTTTTTTTCTTAAGGGCTTTTCATATTTTCATTTTGAAATAGAAAGCAAACCTAAACTTATAAACAATTTGAAATAAATTACTGTTCCTTTGAAAACTTCTAAATACAACATTTTGACCTCTTTTAAGAGAAAATGACTTAGAATTGCATGAGTCCCATTCCCCATTCTTTAGGGCATTGATTTAATGAACTTGCTGGCAGAGAAACTACAGACTATATGTAGTATTATGGCATTCTCCCCTAACTCCTTACATTGAAAGGTGTTCATATGAAAAAAGGACTTGGTTATTTCTGTTCTCACTAGAGTTCCTAAGGACAGAATCAAGATTGGCGAGTCAAAGTGACTAGGAGGCAGATTTGGGCTCAACAATACGAAAAAATTTTCTAACAAGTAGACCAGGTCCAAAATGGAATACATCTGCAATATCAGAAAGCTGAAACATGGACAATTTTATTTGTGGGTATATAATGAATTAATTAATGCTTCTTTTGACTCAAATCATGAACCCCTGTTTCTTCCTGAGGGAGTATTGCAAAACTTCTGGACCCTATTTCAACAGATGACCAAGAATTTAATTCTCTTAATATTTATTGAGCACTATCATATGCTTAGTATTTATTGAGCACGATCATATGCATTGACATAATCTTCTTGTCCCCCTTCATAGAATGCAAATTTTTTAAAAAATTAATTTTTAATTGTGGTAAAATACATATAACATAAAATTTACCATCTTACCCATTGTATTAGTCCATTCTGGTGTTGCTGTAAAGAAATACTTGAGGGTAAGTAATTTCTAGGGAAAAGAGGTTTATTTGGCTTATAGTTCTGTAGGCTATAAGCATGGTATCAACATCTGTTTGGCTTCTGGTGAGGACCTGGTGAAGCTTACAATTATGGTGAAAGGTAATGGGGAGCCCCCATATTTTAAACAACCAGATCTCGTGAGAACTCACTCATTGTCATGAGAACAGCAACAAACCACTCAAGAGGGATCTGCCCTCATGACCAAAACACCTCCCACCAGGGCCAACCTTCAAAACTGGGGTGGCATTTCAACATGAGAGTTGGAGGAGACAAACATCCAAGCTATATCAACCATTTTTAAGTTAAATCATGTTATATATATTCACATAGTTGTGCAACCAAACTCCAGAACTTTTTCCTCTGGCAAAACTGAAACTGTACCCATTAAATAACTCTTCATTTCCCTGTACTGCCAGCCTCTGACAGCCACCATTCTACTTTCTGTTTCTATAAATTCAGTTACTCTAGACACTTTTCATGTAAGAGGAATTATACAGTTGTTTCTGTAACTGTCTTATTTTACTTAGCAAAATCTTCTCAAAGTTAATCCATGTTATACTATGTGTCAGAGTTTCCTTTTTAAGGCTAGATAATATTCCATTTTATGTGTACACCCAATTTTTTTATTTCTTCATCTGCTAATGGACATTTAGGTTACTTCCACCTCTTGGCTGTTGTGGATAATGCTGCTATAAACATGTGTGTGCAAAAATCTTCAATTCTTTTGAATATATAACCAGATGTGGATTGCTGGGCCATATGGCCATTCTGCTTTAAATATTTTGAGGAAGTGCCATACTGTTTTTCAGAGCAACTACATCATTCTTACCAGCAGTGCACAAGGGTTCCAGTTTCTCTACATCCTCACCATCACTTGTTATTTCTGCTTTTTAAAATAGTAACCATTTTAAGAGGTGTGAGTAATATTGACATAATTCTGACTTCAGTGCCCTGAGCAATAAACTATACATAACAGCTACTGAATAAAAGTTTATGATTGAGATGGACTGAAACTTTGGATTTTCATAGTGTTTGCTTTATAAAGTTGATCTTGGATAGAGATTATTAATACAGTCTATGTTCTGTGCTTCAGGATGAAATAAAGACACATCTTAGAAATAGCTCTTCTTATGGTTGTTACTCTATTTCAGTTTTCAGCATCGATGTTGATTTTTATGTGTTATTCTCATAAATACCCATCACTCTCCTTGCTTAGGGTCATAAGCTATCATGGCTTTAGTAATCTGCTTCTCTCCTTGATTCCAGCAATTTTTTAAATAACACTTAGAAAAGACAGACATGCTATTTCCTCTATAAGAAGACTATTGAGTATACCCTGGAATTAAGGGTTTTGAAGTTCTTTTTTAAAAGATTCTTGTCAAAAAAAAATCTAGCGCATCTAGAATTGTGTTGTTCAGTTTTTCTCTTTTTGCTTCCTCCCCTGCAATGCCTATAGGTTGATATGAGATCACTGGTGCTCTGAGCCACGTTTACAGTGAAGGTGGTCATGTTTAAACTTTTGCTATCTTTAATAAAGGCTTGGTAACCTCAATAAAGTGATTTGGGAATAAATAAGCAAAGAGCAGGAAGTTTTCATCCCCAAATAATTAGAAGAATGTTTTAAGTAGTATTTTATTTGCAGTGAGTGAAATCAGCGTTCACGGAGACTAGTGTTTGCAACTGGAAAACGTATGTCTTTCTCTGAACGTGTCGGCTTTATAAAAAGTCAGGTAGCTTTGTAGCTATTTCCTCTTATATAGATAATGTTGATGTAGAGCAGGATTCAATGAGTTCTGTGTTTAAAATAATGAGATTTCAGTTAATTTGTTTCTTTGAGAGCAACATAAGAAATAGGTAAGGTATAGTTGTCCTTTAATTATGCATCAAAACTAAGTGCCATGAGGAACAAGTAGAACATCTTTTAAACTTACAGAAATAAATGTTTGTTGAATAATTACCAAAGCAAGCCTACACAAAGAGGAGTTGGGGACAATCAGATAATACTATTCCTACTTAAATAATGTCCATTATGACCATTTCACAAATAACATTTTGTTGAGTACAAGAAAATTTCCACAGAAAGAGTCTTCAGGTTCTCCTTTTTTTTACTTAAAAAATTAAGACAGTTGAGGGTGTGGAGGTATGAATAATTACCAAATTGAATATATGGGAATAACCTTTTTTATTTGGATATTTTCCCTCACACTTGCTTTTAGAGAAGGAAATTCTTTCCTGTTTTAGGCCTCCAAGGGATAAACAAAGAAAGAAAATGGCTGCTCATAAGAAATCCGTAATATGAGCAAGTCAAACATAAATTCAGCTATCAGGAGGAAGCTTGGCTTAAGGGGAATATTGTTAACATCACCATCTATCCTCGTTAGTCTGAAAGCTTACAGATCATTCTTTTTGGATGCAGATTTTGTGGGGTTTTTTTTTAGATGACTACAAACTCTAATATTAATTATATTTTAAAGCAGATATTTCATTTTCTTTTGAAAAAGCAAATAGAGGTCTTTTCATGGGCCAGTATTTCACTAACACTCACTACCTAATATCAATACTTATGGACAATTGTTTTTTTAAAATACTTTTTTAAAAATGGTAATACACTTATATTTTAATTAAAGCTTTCATAGACTATATTTCAAATGTGAATAGTTTCCCTAGTTAGGAGAAATATTATGAAGCATTTACTGTAAAACTGATGGAGTTAGTTTTATTAAATTCTCTGAAAACAATTTTCTATATTTATATTTTGAGAGTTGTTATACCACTTCCATATTTATCTTCAAGAAACTTACTGTGTGTGTGTGTGTGTGTGTGTTTCCCAAATTTTAATCTAAACTTAGACTTTCAACAAGTTTTTTTTTTTTTTCAGTGGTGACATTTTGGAATAAGAAATTTGTGGCACACTGCTCTCATTGTAAACATAATTTCACAAATAATTTAGGGTCTTGGATCTTTCAGAGATACCATGTTCATTGGAAGAAAAGATTATATTAAGTAGGTGGCAATTGAAAGAGGTAGAAATAAAGGTAAGCATTTGGAAGAATATTTGGAAACAGTAGAAACTGACTTAATTGTCTACCCACGGCCTTTTCTATAATAAAATTACATTTTTTATAACTTTGAAAATAAATTCTGTATTAAATTTTACTATTTCTATAAATGATCTTCATACAGTAATGCTTTCTGATGGACCAGATGTTGCTAGCTAGTATAATTAGCCCAGTTATGTTGCTGAAAATCTGTAAATGTATAAAAGCAATAAAGAATAGTAGTATTTTAGTAGCAAAGAGAAACATGTAGGTTGACTGCATCTTCTAACCCATTCTCCCTGAGAAGGTACCAGATTGAAAATGTTAAAAGCTCATGCTTGATTTAAGGTTTGAGTAAGTTAACAGCTGGGCAATATATTGTTTTAACGAATGAAGCATAGGAAGCACCATTTATTGTCAGTTTAAATTTCAGTATTCAGTTTATTCATCACTGCCTAATAAAGACCCTACTTCCTTTTTCACCACATTTACTTACTGACTAATGTTCTGTCACTGTCCAAAAGAAGACAAAGACAGATGTCTCTGTGTAGGCAGAAGATGCTCAATCAGGAAGGCTGTGTGATGTCTACCAGGTTTAACAAATCTAGCAATACAAAGCATATAAAAGTGGACTCCTGAAAAAGATCTACTGTTTAGTAATTTAAGAATTACCCACCCCCCACCCAAAGGACCTGTTCGTAGCTTTTGGTAACCTGGAGGGCATATTGAGTAGGCACCTGTTCTACGTAATGTCTAATTTGTTGACACTGCAAAAAAAGGTTAAGATTATACTCAATATATTTGCATAAATAAGGTAGCCTTACTAAACTACTAGAAGCCAGGGAACAGCAAGCTAAAAATGGAAGGCCATTTAGTCAGGTCATATATATCACAATAGTAGAATATCAGATCAGTAGTCAGGGACAGATCCAAGTCTCCTATTAAAAATTCATGATGAGCCTCATGTTTTCTTCTAGATTTAATAAATGTTTATTAGAATTGTGATTGTGTTTTATATTATTTCAGTATCAATTGCACTTTAAAGGAATAGCAGGAACTTCAACAAAATTTAAAATTTCTGCCAGGTGTGGTGGCTCACACCTGTAATCCCAGCACTTTGGGAGGCCAAGGCAGGCAGATCATGAGGTCAGGAGATTGAGAACATCCTGGCCAACATGGTGAAACCCTGTCTGTACTAAAAATGCAAAAATGAGCTGAGCGTGGTGGCAGACGCCTGTAATCCCAGCCACTTGGGAGGCTGAGGCAGGCAAAGCGCTTGAACCCAGGAGGCAGAGGTTGCAGTGAGTGGAGGTTGCAGTGAGCCGAGATCACGCCACTGCACTCCAGCCTGGTGACAGAGCAAGACTTCATCTCAAAAATAAATAAATAAAAATTTCTGCTTATTAAAAGACACTGCTTTAAAAATGAATAGGAAGCACAGATTCCATTCAAAAATAAAACAGTATTCTAAGTGGGCAAAAGACTTGATCAGACATTCACGGGAAGACAAATTGGCGCCAATAAACACACAGAAAATGTTCAACATCATCTTCAGGGCAATACCACTATGAGATAACACCCACTAGATTGACATTTTTAAAAAATGATTTAAAAAAAAAATGTTAGCAAGGTTGTAGAGAACCACGACTGTCAAACAGAAGTCACTGGTTGGAGTGTAAAATGTGACAAGCAATTTGACAGTCTTTATAAAGTTAAGCATACATTCTTCTTATGATCCACCATGCCCAGATATTTATGATACCCAAGTTTTTATCAAAGATATGAAAACATTTATTCACAAAAAGATCTGGACATGTGCATCATAATAGTTCATAATAGTCAAACAGTGGAAGCAACCCAAATTTACATTAATAGGATAATGAGTGAACAAACTGTGTATTGGAAATGTTTATGGAGTACTAGTTAGTAATAAAAAGAAACAATCTACTGACACTACAGTAATTTCTGTGAATCTCAAAAATACTTTGTGTTGAGTGAAGAAACCTGACATTAAAGAGAACATATTGTATGATTCCATTTATTTGAATTATTAGAAGTACCAAAACTAATCTATGATGATAGAAAGCAGAACAGTGGTTGTGGTGGGATGGGGTGGTGGCAGTAGCAGGGAGGAAGGATGATAGAGATTATGTGGAAAGTGGTACAAGGGAACTTTATGAGATGACAAAAAAACCACTCTAGGAGGTTGGGTTACACAGGTATATCCATCTGTCAAAACTTATTGAACTATGTACACTTCAGATACAGTTGATTACACTATAACTAAATTATATTTCAAAGAAAAAAAAAGTTTTAAAAATGTTTCAAAGATTGCAAACCCCGATTAAAATTCCAAAATATTAAAGAAGAAACACTTCGAAATTCAATCTGTAAGGCAAGTATTATCCTGATACCAAAGTTAGGCAAACATACCATAAGAATTCATAGTAGAATGGCAAATATGACTATAGTGATAGAAAGTAAATCTATCAGGAATGATAAAGTTACTAGAGTATTTTCAGCATATTATTAAAAACTAAAGAGATCATTTATATCAAGGTTTGTCTAAGGAAGGTACTATGTGTGCAGTAGCATTCTAGAAACAGAATCAGATGATTTCTTAAGATCCTTTTCTACTCTTTCCTATTAGGATTCTATTATTATTATGAGTGCTTATTATGTCTCAGGGGCTGTACTAAATCCTGTATGTTCATTTTTTTCATTCTTAGACCTTTTCCAGAGAACGTGAAAGTTTAAAATGTGATTGCTCTTTTAAAATAATAGTATCAATATTTTATTGTTGACAAAGCTAAAATATAACCATAGTAACAAGTTTTTATTTGGCACATCCTTGTATTACACTCTAATATGTTAACTCTTTAAACCTTCACAACAACCCTACAAGTTAATTACTATTGTTAGACTCATTTTTTTAAATTGAGGAGGCACAGTCACAAGCTAAAAAGTGCCAGAGCCAAAATTCCAACCCTGTAGTTTCACTTCAGATAACCATGCATTTTACTGCTATGCCATTCTTACCTACCATTACATTCTTAACCTTAACAAGTCCTTACAATTTAATAATGTTACCTATTTGCTGATATTTAAATGAATTGATATATTATTAGTGGAAGAATTACAATATTTAAATTGATACTAGATTTTTAAATATATTGAAACCCTCAGTATGAATAAAATGTAAACATTATTAGCATTTATAGTAAACAAGACACCAAGCATCTCTATCTGTCTAAACAAAACTTTTGCCTACCTGAGCTGTTGGGGCTGAGTGCCTTTGTTAGCCTATGAACCGCCCTTGTTAGCCTATGAAGCGCCCTTGTTTTTCTAATCATACCACCATTGTGTGATGGATATTATCAAAATAAGGCTGAAATACCAGCTCAGACTCCAGATTTTCTGGCTAGATTTTAGTTTTACCTTTGGTTGTTTTGACCATGTTTTATGATGTGTACCTAGACAACATAAGTAACTCATTAAGTTACTTATGTTAATATAACATCAGTTATATTTTTTTAATCCTCTTGATATAACATCAGTCTCTCTGGCTTAAAATTTCTCATCAAATTTTTGAGTATTTTGCATATATAACAGTATGTTTTAAAGTTATACTATAAATACTTGCATTTCTTCATAACTTTAAATACTTTGGTCTAACTATGCAGAGTTTGAAATGTTAATTAATGAATTTCTTCAAAAGATATAATTAGTTGATAAACTGTGAGTACTTTTGGTATGTTATCATCATACAAATAACTATATATTTTAGTGTAGTCCTGTTTCAGTTATCTATTGCTGTGTAAAAATGACCCCAAACTCAGTAACTAAAAGAAGTAGCATATAATTTTTATGGGTCAGGGATTTGGCTAGGGTACAAATTGGATGGTTCATTCTGTTCTGCAGTATCAGGGACCTTAGCTGGAGTTCTTCAAATGGTTAGGAGCTGCGTAGAATACTCCATGGATATTGCACCCCATGGGGTCATGTCTCAAACCTTGGCTCTGCTGCTTGGACCAAGCCCTTAGTTCTCCATATGTGGCCTTTCCATGTGCTACCTTGAGTTATTTCACAACATTGTGGTCTCAGGTTCTGAGGTGATATATTTCTAAAATATCAGCTCTAATGTCCTAGCGATTAGCAAGCCTCTTCTTGCTTTTTTTTCCCCACTCACCCTTATACTAAAGAGAATCAAGCCTCTTCTTGCATCAAAACTTTTTGTGGCCAAATCAGAGATACATGTATAACCAGTCTTCTCTATTATAGAGATATGTTTTCTTAGTTGATGGTCTTAAGCCTAGAGTCAAAGTGAGAAGACACTATACAAGGATATGAATCACTTGTACACTTATGTGTAAGTAATGGTTTACTGGAAACCACCCATGTACCAAACAGTTGACTAAACATGCTTAGCCCACTTCTGTGTTCATATCACATATTCTGTACTTAGTGATTGATTTAAAAATCAGGGATGTTTTTGTATATGCTTTTTCTGTTCATGTGAATTGTTTCATTTTCCAATATTAACCTTTAATATATTAATAAAGTTAGAGGAATGAAGAGACTTGAGTAAATACTTTCTAATGGATGTCCTACAACTGAGGTCCTTCTCTGTGCATCCATTAACAGCAAGGTAATACCAGATCCCAACTGCCATTGTGCTGCCTTACATTATACTTCCATGTAATATTTGCATCTCTATAGGAATATAGGTTATTAAATTATCATTCTCATTACTTTCCAAAGAAATGTTCAATGCCATGCTATTTAAAGACTAAATATGATAATGATTTTAATACAGTGTCATTCTTCCAGTGTTATATAGATACATGTATGTATCCTGTGCATCTTGGTACGAGGATTTAAAAATCCATTTTAGGGGAAGGTTTTATGTGCAGAGCACAGAGCGCTAGATATCAAGTAGGTTTATTTAAATAGTGTGTTGCTTCATGTTCTTGGTGCCATATAACAGAATCCCTTCTGCTAATTTAAGTCACCAATGAATATATTAAAATGATATCAGCAAACCCACAGAATATACAGGAAGGCTGAAGAGCTAGGCTGAGTCAGGATGCAAGGGACTGCCTACCTGACAATGTCACTACTAGGAATCTGTCTCCACAGTTGCTGGTACAGCCCCACTGCATACTTATGGACACCATGCTAACATGGCCAGCTCAAATAATCTTTTATCTTATCAACAATAATTTAGGTACACCAAGAAGTAAAGATAACATACCGTCCCTCAAAAACAAACAAACAAAACCCTAGAAGAAAACACTCATATACTTGTTACTTGGATTTAACTATTATTGATAGTTTGCTCTATTTGCTTTAAAATGTTTCAACACAGAAATAAATTATGGAAGTAATGATGTTTTACCTCTAAAAATATGAATATGGATATCTTAAAAAATAGAAAAACTTATATAATAAAATTCTTATATGTAATGAATTAATAATTCCCTAATAATCGTCTAATACCCAGTCCATATTCAAATTTTCCCAAGTGTTTTTAAAATGTTTTTTATAGCTTGGCTGTATATGTCCAGATCCAGTCAAGGTTTACATGTTGAATTTTTTTTTTTTATTTTTTTATTTTTTTATTTTTTAGAATAAAAAGAATGAAAGAGAGAAAGAAAGAGGAAGAGATTTTAGAAAAAGAGAAAAGGAGAAAGAAAGAAACAGCAAAAGAAAGAAAAAAGAATGAAAGAGAGAGGAAGAGATTTTAGAAAAAGAGAGAAAAGGAGAAAGAAACCGCAAAAGAAAGAAAAAAATGAAAGAGAAAGAAAGAGGAAGAGATTTTAGAAAAAGAGAGAAAAGGAGAAAGAAACAGCAAAAGAAAGAAAAAAAGAATGAAAGA
>CAUYQU010048836.1:0-27276 GCA_963574635.1 Cheracebus regulus | reverse complement strand
TTTATAGGGAGTGAAACAGCCCGATTGGTTGAGGGAGAGCAAGACTGCTATTGGGTAAGTTACAAGCCTTGACCTAGGACTTGGCTTGTTATTGGTTGGAATTACTTGCCTGCTATTGGTTGTTAAAACTCGACTGCTATTGGTTGTTAAAACTCGGCTGCTATTGGTTGTTAGGGCTTAGCTCCTATTGGTTATTAAGAAGCTATGGTTGCAGCACCTTGTTTGCATACTGGGCTCTTTAAGAGAAGACCAGACTGTGCGAGCAAGGGAGAAGGGAACATGCCCGAGCATGTCTGAGGTTGCTCGGGGCTTGTAAAAGGGAAAAAAGGGGCGGGGGGGAGGGGTGCATCCGAGCTCCCAGCAAGGCAACCGGCCTTACAGTCACCATAATGTACAATGGGTCTCTTGAACTTATTCCTCCTAACTAACTGAAATTTTGCATCCTTGATGAACTGCTCACCAACGACCTTCTTTCAGTTTCCTGGTAGGTTGGATTCTACTCTCTCCTTCCATGAGTTCAACCTTTTTAGATTCCACACATAAATAAGATCATGTAGTGTTTGTATTTCCTTGCCTGGGTTACTTCCATTAACATAATGTCATCCAGGTTGTCACAAATGACAGGATTTCTTTTGTTTTTGTTTTTTTAGAGACAGGATCTCACTCTGTCACCCAGGCTGGAATGCAGTGATGCAATCATAGCTCACTGCATCCTTGACCTCTGGGACTCAAGGGATTGTCCCAACTCAGTTTCCTGAGTAGCTGGGACCACAGGCATGTGCCACCATGCCACATTAATTTTTATTTTTTTGTAGAGACAAGGTCTCACTATGTGGCCCAGGCTGGTCTCAAATTCCTGGGCTCAAGGAACCCTCCCGCCTCAGCCTCCCAAAGTGCCAAAGTGCTGGGGGAACTGGCATACACCACCGTCCTCAGGCAGGATTTCCTTCTTTTTAAGGCTCAATATAATTGCATTATCACCTACATTTTCTTGATTCATTCATCTGCTGATGGACACTTAGTTTGATTCCATATCTTAACTATTTTGAATAGTGCTGCAATGAACATGGGAGTTATGAGAACCTTTCGACATTTAATAAGTTGGCATTGTACTGTCATGAAGAGCTTTCCCGTTGTATTAGTCAGGGTTCTCCAGAGGCACAGAACTAATAGGATATATGAATATATGAAAGGGGGTTTATTTTTTTTTTTAGAGATGGGGTTTCACCTTGTTGGTCAGGGTGGTTTCGAACTCCTGACCTCAGGTGATCCACCCACCTTGGCCTCCCAAATTGTTGGGATTACAGGCATGAGCCACCACGCCCAGCCTGAATGGGAGTTTATTAAGGAGAATTGACTCACACAATCACAATGTAAAGTCCCATGATAGGCCATCTGCAAGTCGAGGAAGCCGTTGGTGGATCAGTCTGAGTCTCCAAACCTCAAAAGTAGGGAAGCCAACAGTACAGCCTTCAGTCTGTGGCCAAAGACCCGAGAGCACCTGGCAAACCAGTGGTTTAAGTCCAAGAGTCTCAAAACTGAAGAACTTGGAGTCTGACGTTCCAGGGCAGAAAGCATCCAGCACAGGAGAAAGATGAAGGCCGGAAGACTCAGCAAGTCTGCTCTTCCATCTCCTCTTGCCTGCTTTATTATAGCCATACCGGCTATTGACTACATGGTGCCCACCCAGATTGAGGGTGGGTCTGCCTCTCCCAGCCTACTGACTCAAATGTTACTCTCCTTTGCCGCACCCTCACAGACACACCCAGGAACAATATTTTGCATCCTTCAATCCAATCAAGTTTGCAGTCAATATTAACCGCCACACACATCTTCCTCATTTGTTTACTTATTTATGTATTTACTTATATCATTATGGGTTCGTGGGCATATAATTAGTCACTGGGTAATAATAGATTACCATCAAAATTTATTTTGATTCTCAAATTGGCCCACATTTGGCTAGCTGAAGCCCTTGAAACTTCCTGTGTGTTTTTATCATACCTCTATCTTAGCTGGAACACTTTCTTTTCTTTCTAGTGCAACAGGATGTTCCTGGCTATTTGTACTTTCTCTGTTCCAGCCCTTGAGTAAGATATTTCTCTAAAAAGCTTTGGTTTATTTTAGTGTACAATGATTTTTACAAGCAAGTCTGCACTCTGAAACACCTGTCTCTACTGACAATATGACTTTGAAACCCTCTAAACTTTCTTTAATTCTATTTACCCAATATGTAAATGCACATAAAAATAGGATTTTTGTCTAGGTATGTTGTGAGGTTTAAAGTAAGGTATTGTGTCGGGCGAGGTGGCTCATGCCTGTAATCTCAGCACTTTGGGAGGCTGAGGTGGGCGGATCACCTGAGGTCAGGAGACCAGCCTGGCCAACATGGTGAAATCCTGTCTCTACTAAAAATACAAAATAAGCTGGGCATGGTGGCGCATAGCTACTTGGGAGGCTGAGGCAGGAGAATAGCTTGAACCTGGGAGGCATAGATTGCAGTGAGCCGAGATCACGCCTTTGCACTCCAGCCTGAATGAAACTCCATCTCAAAAAAATAAATAAAATTTAAAAAATAATAAAATAAGGTATTGAAAGCATTTAGCAATGTATATGGCACAAAGGTTATTTTTGTAATTTGACCATTTGAACATGAGAATGAGTAATAATAATAATGGGTTGTGACCCAATGAATAAAATCAGAATCCATAAGGCCATTTGAAAATAAGTGATAGCTATTTTATCACCATTTTTGTTACTATCAAATACCGTTGACAGTTGAATAAGTTTTGCCTCTGGAAAAAATTTCAAGTTTACACTTAGAGCCTTGTCAAGCAAAAGTAAGATCGCCAGAATCACAGAGCTTAAGAAAGTGCAAATATGGAGGAATGATTCCAGAAGCAGGCAGGCCTTTGGTCTTGATGACTGGCAAGACTTCACTGCTTGAAACAGAAAAGATTAAGTGAAGAGAAGCAGCTACTCCTACAACCCTGCTATCAGAACCCCGCATTTCCCCTATCATAGCTGCAAATCCACTGTTCTATAAACAGTTATTTGCCTGTGTACTTCATCAGACTGACAGATGTGATTTATTTACCAACTTATCCCCAATGCCTAAAGCAGTGCTTGTCAGATAAGAGACATTCGATAAATGTTTGCTGAATGGATGAATTAAAGTATTGAATAATTTCAAATATCTCATGATGATAATTAATGATAAAAGGAAACTGAGACTCAGAGAAGTAGGGACGCATGCCCAAGGTCATACAACTTTCTTTTTTTTTTTTTTTTTTTTTGAGAGGGAGTCTTCCTCTTGTCACCTAGGCTGGAGTGCAATGACTTGATCTTGACTTACTTCAACCTCCACCTCCCAAGTTCAAGCCATTCTCCTGCCTCAGCCTCCCAAGTAGCTGGGATTACAGGTGCGCGCCACCACACCTGACTAACTTTTTTTCATTTTTAGTGGACACAGGGTTTCACTATGTTGGCCAGGCTAGTCTCAAACTCCTTACCCCAGGTAATCCACCCACCTCAGCCTTCCAAAGTGCTGGGATTATAGGCATGAGCCACTATGCCCAGCCCAAGGTAATACTACTATTATAGTAAGAGAGAGAGTGAGGTAGAATTCTATCCTGGTCTGACTCTAGTAGCTTTGGGTGTATTGGTCTCTGTAGATGCTGAGTCTTCCCAGTAAGATTAACTTGTCCTATTTTCATGTTTCCGAGAGTACAAATGGGAGTCCCATATGTGCCAAACTATGTATGTAAGACTGGTTCAAGGGTTCAGTAATTAATTCAACAACTATTTAATGATCACTTACTATAGGCCTTACAGGTTCTGGAGATACAGCAGTGAGTACAACAGATGGATAACCTCCTCTCATTGATATTCCATTCTGGTGCAGAGAAACAGAAAATAAGGGGATATAGACAACTTAGGATGGTAAAGAAAGTAAAGCTTGATTAACAAATAGAAAATTACCCAGCATGTGTGTGTTTGAAGGAGAGAGTGGATATGGAGGTGAGAGGAGGCTTGTTAAGTTCAGAGGACCTGGAGGAGTTTGCTGTGTCTGGGGTTAGAATGGGATATAGGCTGGGAGTTGAGGTGAGAAATTAGAAAGTAGAATCCTCAAGAAAAGGGAGCTACTTAACTTCTGTGAGACTAAATGTTCTTACCTGGAAAACAGGGATTCAAACATCTGAGATAATGTGTAAAAAATGTAGTGTAAAGCTCAACTCTGAAAACGTTAATGTTATTCAGCTCATTTATTGAACAATAATAGCAGCTGGTGTTTTGAGTGCTTGCTGTTTGTTAGGCGGTGTGCCAGTTGCTTTCCATGTTAATTTCATCCTCCGCAATGAAAAGTAGTTAGGATTTTTATATTTTATAAGGTTGGATAGCAATAGACTTCAGGTATTAGGATTGAAACCCAGGCCCAGTCTGTCAAATTTCAAAAGCGTGTTGTTTTTCACAAGTTTGTGCTTCCAGAATCGCAAACAGGCAACCAAGATGAACTGAGTGGTACAACATTGAAGAGGCAGGTATAAAACTTACTTAGCATAGCATTTACAGAATTCTTAATGAAAGGAAAAATAATGAAACTTATTATTTATATTTTAATCTTCATATTTAAATGTATTTTTATATTTCATTAAATTAATTTATAAAATTCTTACTCTAGCACATAATACTGTGTGTTTCGTATTGTTAGAAGTGACATAAGATTTCCTTCTTAAAGTTTTATTTTATTTTTAGTTGGCATTTAATAGTTGTATACACTTATGGGGTGCAATGTATGTCTTGATAATATGTATACATCATGTAATGATCAAATCAGGATAATTAGCAAATACAGCATACCAAATATTTATTATTTTTTATATTGAGAACATTCAAAATCCTCTCTTCTAGCTATTTTACAATATAGAATACATTACGGTTAACTATTGTCACCCTACGGTACACTAGAACATCACAACCTCTTTCTCCTCCAGATGGAAGTTCAACAAGGAAATATAGAAGTGAACAATTACTGAGTCCAGCTGGGCCATAGAGATCCCCACCCAGGTGGCACTGAAGGCATTAAGAAGCAGACACCCAGATAGAACAGCAATGTGGGACTAACCCGGGGCCAACAGCCTTCCGAACTGAGAGCCTCAGGGGGCTGACAGCATTCCGGGCTGAGGGCCTCCAGCAGACTCTGACCCACGTATTTATTCTCTCTGAACAGGTGATTATTATTAACAAACAGGTGTTCTGTGTTTTCTCATAGAACCAAGATAAACTAGGTAGGCAACAGGTGCCTGCTTGCCACTGATCAAGGACAAACCAGAAAGTATTCTCCATGACAGAGCCACAGGGGGAGGGTCACATAGCCCATGCTTAAAGAATTGTTTTAACTGGTATATAATACACATATACTGTTTTGCTACTTTAGAATGCCCCAAGCAGTTTTCCATTTGCGAGGACGGGGAGAATGGCAGTAGCCCAGGTTTTCCTTGTCATCGTTCTCAACAAACAATGTATTTTATCATACACTCAGCATTTCTCAGCAAACAATGTTATAGACAAAATAGACCAACCACATATATGCAGAACATTCCACCCAACAGCAGCAAAAATAATCATTCTTCTCAAGTACACATGGAACATTCTCCAAGATATCTCATAGTTGAATCTGAAATCAAGTCTTAACAAATTTAAGAAAGTTAAAATCAATCTAAGTATCTTTTCTGATCATAACTGAATGAAACTAGAAATCAGTAATAAAAAGAAAATGAGAAAATTCACAAATGCATGGAAATTAAATAACACACTTTAAAACAATTATTGCATCAAAGAAGAAATTGAAGATGAAATTAGAAAATATATTGAGACAAATAAAACCAAAACACAGCACAGCAAAACATAAGATGCAGCCAAGTCAGTACTAAGAAGGAAGTTTGTAACAATAAATGGTTTGTTAAAAGAAGAAAAAGGAGGAAAGATCTCCAGCAAACTAACTTTCTCCCTGGAGGAACTTGATAAAGAAGAACAAACTAAAGTCAAAGATAGCAGAAGAAAGTAATAATGAAGGTTATAGCAGAAGCAGATGAGTAGAAAATAGAAAAACAATTTAATAAAATTTTAAAAACCTGAGTTGTTTTTTTGAAAAGATAAATAAAATGGACAAGCCCTTAGCTAGACTAATAACAAAAAAGAAAACATTCAAATAATACAATCAGAAATGAAAGAAGAGACATTCCGTGGCTGGGGGTAGGGAGTGTTATAGGAATTATTATGAACAATTAAATGCTAATAAATTGGGTAACTCAGAAGAAATTGAGAAAATCATAGAAAAGGGCACCCACTGAGACTACATCAATAAAAAATAGAAAGCCCAAACATACCAAAAAACAAATAATGACATTAAAAACAAATAATGACAATAAAAGAATAATCAAAAATGTCCCAACAAAGAAAAATCCAGGACAAGATGGTTTCACAGATAAATTCTGTGAAACATTTAAAAAATTAGTACCAATCTTTCTGAAAGTCTTGAGACAACAGAAGAATAGGGAATACTTACAAACTCATTCTATGAGGCCAGCATCACCCTGATACCAAAGCCAGAGTAAGACACTAGAAGAAAAGAAAACTACAGACTAATATCCCTGATGAATAAAGATGCAAAAAGCCTCAAAATATTATTAGCAAGCCAAATATAAAAATGCATTAAAAGAATCATATACCATGACCAAGTAGGAGTTATGCCTGTGATACAAGAATCGATCCACATATGCAAATTAATCAATCTCATAAACCACATGAATAGAATGAAGAATAAAAATTACATGGTCATCTCAATAGATTCAGAAAAAACATTTGACAAAATTTAACACCTCTTTACACTAAATATTTTCAACAAATTAGGTATAGAAAGAACTTACCTCAGCATAATAAAGACCATAGAGGAAAAACTTACAATTAACATGATGCTCAATGATGAAAGCCTGAAGGATTTACTCCTAAGATGAAAAACAAGACAAGGATGCCCACTCTTAGATCTCCTATTCAACATAAGATAGTCATTCCTCAGTATTCATGGGGAATTGTTTCCATGGTTACATTTGTATAAACCAACAATGACCTATCTGGAAAGCAGATTTCAAAAAACAATTCGATTCACAATTGCATAACAAATAAAATACTTATAAATAAATGTAGGTGACCAGTCGTGCTAGCTCATGCCTATAATCTCAGCACTTTGGGAGGCCAAGACAAGCAGATCACCTGAGGTCAGGAGTTCAAGACCAGCCTGACCACCATGTAAAAACCCTCTCTACTAAAAATACAAAATTAGCCAGGCGTGGTGGTGCATGCTGGTAATCCCAGCTACTCAGGGAGGCTGAGGCAGGAGAATCTCTTGAACCCAGGAGGCAGAGGTTGCAGCGAGCTGAGATCACACCATTGCACTCCAGCCTGAGCAACAGGAGTGAAACTCTGTCTCAAAAAAAATAAATAAATAAAAACAAATAAATGTAGCTAAAGGCAGTAAAAGAGTCATACACTGAAAACTATAAAACATTGACAAATGATTTTTTAAAAAAGCAGAAATAAATGGAAACATATCTCATGTTCACGTACTGAGAAGAATTGATATTATTAAATGTCCATACTTTCCAAAAATATCTAAATATTCAATGCAATCTCTGTCAAAATCTCAATGGCATTTTTGTACAGAATAAATAATCCTAAAATTCAGAAAACCCTAAGTAGCCAAGCAATTTTGAGCATGTACAGAGCTGGAGGTATCACATTCCCTGGTTCCATAATGTGTCACAAAGCTACAGTAATCAAAACAGTATGGTACTGGCATAAAAGTAGACATATAGAACAATGGAACAGAGCACTCAAAAATAAATCTGCTGGGTACCAAGATTACACTTAACCTACTAAGATCAATGAAACACGGCCTCTCATAATCAGAAATTTCTCGATCTCTTCTTAGAGGTAAAACACATCAATGAAAAGAAAATTTAAAAAGGAACTGTAGGCTGGGCACGGTGACTCACATCTGTAATCCCAGCACTTTTGGAGGCCGAGGCAGGCAGATCAGCTGAGGTCAGGAGTTCAAGACCCAGCCTGACGAACATGAAGAAACTCCATCTCTACTAAAAATACAAAATTAGCTAGGCGTGGTGGCACATGCCTGTAATTCCAGCTACTTGGGAGGCTGAGGCAGGAGAATCGCTTCAATGTGGGAGACAGAGGTTGCAGTGTGTTGAGATTACACTATTGCACTCCAGCCTAGGCAACAAGAATGAAACTCCATCTCAAAAAAAAAAAAAGTCCAGAATGTACTGGTACTAGAAGTTCCTAAAAACAACAATGATCAACTACAAAAACATTCTCTAAGTAAAGATAATCTGAGGACAGCAATAGCCTGTATTCATTAATTTATCGTGAATTTTCCCAACTAATAAATAGCTCATAAAATTATAGCTATGTTTTATTGGGCAATGATCAGATTAGGAATCATCCACATTCATACAATAAATATTTATTGAGCACCTGCTGGACACCAGATTCTAGGCTGTATGCCAAATTTTAAAATTGCATGTGACACAGGCTCTGTCACAAATATCAGTGACTTCTCAGATTAATGAAAATACAGAGATAAATAAACAGATAATTACTGCGTTACTATCAGGAGAAGCAAAACGGAAGTAAAGACAGTGGACACTAAGAACAGAGAAGGGAATGCTAACTCAAATGGTCTAAACTGCTTCTCATCATTTATAAAATGATTGTTATTATTAGCCCCATTTTTTAGATAAAGAAACCTAGGAACAGAGAGAAAGGTGCAGGAATATAGCAGGCACTCATCATTTGTGGAATGCATGAAAGTTTACTTCACCAACACCAAATATCTCAAAAACAGATATTGTTGTAAAATCAATTACTTTTTAATTTCAAAATTAATAGAGGATTTCTAGAAGAATTTTAGGCTTGCAGAAAAATGAGCAGAGAGTGCAGATAATTTCCATATACCTCCACACACTCCCCTCCTCCATTATTAACATTTGCATTAGTGTGGTACACTTATTACACTTGATGAGCCAATATTGATACATGATTATTAACTAAAGTTCATAGATTATATTAATATTTGCTCTTTGTGTTCTACACTTCTATGGCTTTTGACAAATACAGTACATGTATTCGTCATTACAGCATCATACAGCATAGTTTCACTGTCTTAAAAATCCCCTATACTCAACCTATTTGCTCCTCCAGCTTTCCCCACAAACTTCAGAAAACCACTGAACATTTTGCTCTTTCCATATCATGTCCTATAGTCAGCATCATGCCATATATAACCTTTTCAGACTGGCTTCTTTAACTTAGCAATCTATATTTAAGTTTCCTCCATGTTTTTTGTGGCCTGATAGCTCATTTCTTATTCTTGAATAAAATGTCATTGTATAGATGTACCACAATTTGTTTCTTCATTCACTTATTATTTTGGTTGTACTATGATTTGAGTATTTGTCACTTCCAAAACTTAAATGTTGAAAATTTAATCCTCAGTGTGGCAGTACTAGTACTAGGGGGAGGCTTTAAGAAGTGAATGGGTCATGAGGGCTCTGCCATCATGAATGAGTTAATTCATTCTTGGCTTAATGCATTGATGGGAGTGAGACTGGTGGCTTTCGAAGAAGAGGAAGAGAGATCATAGCTAGCCTGCTTATCTTTCTCACCATATGATGCTCTGCCCTGCCTCAGGACTCTGCAGAGTACCCACCAGCAAGAAAGCCCTCATCAAATGTGACCCCTTGACCTTGGAATTCTCAGCCACCATAACTGTAAGAAATAAATTACTTTTCATATAAATTACCCAGGTCCAGGTATTAGGTATAAGCAGTAGAAAATAGACTATGACAGGCCACTTCCAGGTTTTGGCAATTATGAATAAAACTGGTACAAATATTTTTGTACAAATTTTTGTGTGGATATAATTTTCATCTCATTTGGGAGTTCAGTTGCTGGATCTTATGGTAAGAATATGTGTAGTTTTATAAGAAATTGCCAAACTGATTTCTAAAGTAGCTGTAGCATTTTACCTTCCCACTAGCAATGAATGACAGTTTCTGTTGCTCCGCATTGAGCATTTGACAGTGTTTTGAATTTTAGCCATTCTGATAAGTTTATAATGGCTTTTTATCATTGCTTCAATTTGCAATTCTATAAAGACATATGTCATTGAGCATTTTTTATATGCTTATGTGCTATCTGTACATTTTGTTTGGTGAGGTATCTGGTCCTGTATTTTGCCCATTTTTAAGTTGGTTGTTTAGTTTTTTTATTGTTGAGTTTTAAGAGCTCTTTGTGTATTTTGGATACTAGTCCTTTACTGGTTATGTGTTTTGCAAAGATTTTCGCCCAGCCTGTTCATTAAGAGTGTGTTTTGTAGAGCAGTTTTTATTTTCAATAAAGTCTGAAATCATTTTTTTCTTTCAGAGATTGTACATTTGGTATTGTATCTAAAATATAATAGTCAAACCCAAGGTCACCAAGATTTTCTCCCCTACCAGCTTCTAGAAATTTTATAATTTTGTGTTTTTCATATTAACAATTACATGGGTTATTTTGATAAAATATGTAAGGTCTATATCTAGATTTTTTTTGCATGTAGAATTGCATGCAAGCAGTTCATTTGTTGAGAAGTCTGTCCTTTCTCCATTGCATTGCCTTTCTTCTTCTGTATAAGATGGGTTGACTACGTTTGTGAGTCTATTGCTGGGCTCTCTATTCTATTCTCTTGATCTATTTGCTTATTCTTTTGCCAGTACTAAGCTATCTTGACTACTGCGCCTTTATAGTAACTTTTGAAATTGGGTAATGTCAGCTTTCCAATTTTGTTCTTCTTCAATACTTTCATAGCTATTCTGATATTTTGCCTTTCTATGTAAACTTTAGTATAAGTTGGTTGATATTGACAAAATAACTTACTGTGATTCTGATTGAAATTGCATTGAATATATCGATCAAGTTGGGAAGAACTTGATTACTCAACAATATTAAGTCTTCCTATTTATTTACATGGAATATTTCCACAACTGTTTAGTTCTTCTTTGAATCCTTTCACCAGTGTTCTGTCATTTTCTTTATATATATCCTGTACATATTTGGGTAGATTTATACTAATCTTTACTGAAAATGTAAATGGTATTGTATTTTTAATTTCAAATTCAAATATTTCATTGTGTGTATATAGGAAAGCAATTGACTTATATATATTTTACTTGTATCTTGCAACCTCATTATAATTTATTATTAGTTCCAAAACTTCTTCTATTGTTTCTTTAGAACTTTCAACATACACAATTATGTCATCTGGATACAGACAAGTTTTATTTCTTCCTTCCCAATTTGTATGCCTTTTATTTCCTTGTCTTGGCTTACTGCATTGGCAAAATTTTGCAAGTGTCCAGGAATTTATCCATTTCTTCCAGGTTTACTGATTTATGTGCATAGAGTTGTTTGTCGTAATCTCTGATGGTGGTTTGTATTTCTGTGGAATCTGTGATGATATCCCCTTTATCGTTTTTTATTGCATCTATTTGATTCTTCTCTCTTTTCTTTTTTATTAATCTGGCTAGTAGTCTGTCTATTTTGTTGATCTTTTCAAAAAACCAGCTCTTGGATTTACTGATTTTTTGAAGGTTTTTTTGTACCTATGCAATAACCTGTGGGTTGTGCACATGTACCCCAGAGCTTAAAGTACAATTAAAAAAAGAAAAAATCTTAGGATATTAGAAATGGAAAAAAAAAAAAAAAAGAAAAATTCCATTTGACCCAGCAATCCCATTACTGTGTATATATCCAAAGGATTATATATCATTCTGTTATAAAGACACATGCACATGTATGTTCATTGCAACACTGTTTATAATAGCAAAGACTATGAACCAACCCAAATGCCCATCAATGATAGACTGGATAAAAAAAATGTGGCACATATACACCATGGAATACTATGCAGTCATAAAAAATGATGAGTTCACGTCCTTTGTAGGGACATGGATGAATCTGGTAACCATCGTTCTCAGCAAACTGACACAAGAACAGAAAACCAAACACTGCATGTTCTCACTCATAGGTGGCTGTTGAACAATTAGAACACATGGGCACAGGGAGGGGAGCATCACACACTGGGGTCTGTTGGGGAATGGTGGGGCTAGGGGAGGTACAGCTGGGGGCAGGGAGGTTAGGGAGGGATAACAAACAATGGGAGAAATGCCCGATGTAGGTTACGGGGGGGATGGAGTCAGCAAAGCACCATGGCATGTGTGTACCTATGCAACAATCCTGCAAGATCTGTACATCTACCCCAGAACTTAAAGTACAATTAAAAAAAAATAACAAATCATGCTAGTTCTGAGTTGTTTGCAAAATAGACTTTAGTCTTATACTTGGCCTGATTATTTGCATGAAGTGCAGCAAGAATAACTATACACAGGCCTTTTAGATTGGCCTTGATGGAACTGTGTTCCACAAGGAATCTCATATAAGACCTTTTAAAGCTGAGCCTAGCCATGGGTTTGTATCCTCAAATACGTGTGAGTTGGGTGATCCTCTCCTCTTAAGTTCCCAAGATAAACTTGGAGCTCCTGAGCCTGTTAGAAAGTGTCATTTTTGACTGATCACAAGTAAGGAACACTACACAAGGACTGTGTAGACGAGGGTGTGAGGTCAGTTTCCCCAAGGGGCTTTAATCAGCTCTGCAAATTGAGCTTGATTCCTTAAAAGGAAGCATACCCTTCCAGTCAAAGCCTCGGTAAAACAATCAGTTTCTTCAATTACATACTGTTGCAAAAGAAAATGGATTTTTATTGCACTAGTGCAAACAACTATATCACCATAAGTTAAGAATACTCACAGATACTTTCCAAATACCAGAGGGACCAGGATGAGAGAAACAAACATGCTCCAAATTTTGTTCACAGGAGTATATTTACTAAATTATTAAGGGCCATAAATAGTTCAAAATAAGTTTCCTTGACTCTGAAAAACAAAACACGGATCAGCAATATTCCAAGCAAAAATAAAAAAGCTTGCTTCAGTTTCCTGAGTTCATTCTGTTGGCTCTTGTTTTGCTTGATATTCATGAACATTTCAGCGCTTCACGAGTCCTGTATGTTTTTCCTTTATTCCAATGTCACAATCTCCAAAATTATCAGAAACCTGTATTTGAGAGCACTTGTCAAAGTTCTATAGTTTATTATAAACCATTTTTTGAAAAGGATTAAAACAAGACAACAATTGTCTGTGAATAACAAAATGTCCAGGGTAGTTACAGTTAGAAACACAATTGACAAATAAGTTTGGTTATCTCTATGATTTTCAATAATTTAACCTTAATTATGATTGATAGCATATACTTTAGACATTAGAATTTTGGGCCAGGCATGGTGGCTGATGCGTGTAATCCCAGCACTTTGTGAGGCTGAGGCAGTCAGATCACTTGAGGTCAGGAGTTTGAGACCAGCCTGACTAACACGGTGAAACCCCGTCTCTACTAAAAATATGAAAATTAGACAGGAATGGTGGTGTGCACCTGTAATCCCAGCTACTCGGGAGGGTGAAGCAGGAGAATCACTTGATCCTGGGAAGTGGAGGTTGCAGTGAGCTATGATCATGCCAATACACTCTAGCCTGGTTGACAGAGTGAGGCTCTGTCTCAAAATGTAAAATAAAATAAAAAATAAATAAATAGACATTAGAATTTTGAGTCAAACAGTTCTCAAAAACCAAAAAAAAAAAACAGTGTAAAACCTTAAAACACTTGGCAAACCTTGCATCTGACCTGCATAATTTAGTCCATCTATTTACATTTTGATGACATCTGCATTTTACCAATAATCTTTAAGGCTGTTTTCATTTCTTAAAGATTAAAGTCACATGAACTGAAAGGTACCACACCTTTTATCTCACCTTTAAGAAATACTTGATCCAAGTGCTTGTCTTCCTTTAGGCCAAATTGATTAGAGTTCTTTTTACAGACCACATACACAACACATATATAACTACACAGACAGGCAGAAGAAAACCCGGTTGCCTTAAGATCTTTCATCAGAGGAGAGGGATCTGTCCGCTTTTAATTCCTGGGGTTCTATGAGGAAAATAGAGGTTTCTCGCCTCATACATGCATTGAGAATGGCAAGGCAAAATCAAGAAAAGTAATTCAGCTGACTGAGGGGAAAAAGAAAAACCCTTTTTCCAGAAAAACAAGATCCAAGAAAAGAAAACATAAAGGCCTTTTACATATAGCTATAACTTGGATATCTACTTTTAATGAAGCTGAGTGCTCCTTAAGAAAATCATCTTAGGCCAGGGCATGGTGGCTCACACCAATAATCCCAGCACTTTTGGAGGCTGAGGTGGGCGGATCATGAGGTCAGGAGTTCGAGACCAACCTGACCAACATGGAGAAACCCCGTCTCTACTAAAAATGCAAAAATTAGCTGGGCGTGGTGGTGAGCACCTGTAATCCCAGCTACTCAGGAGGCTAAGGCAGGAGAATCACTTGAACCCGGGAGGCAGATGTTGCAGTGAGCCGAGATTACACCATTGCACTCTAGCCTGGACAACAGAGCAAGACTCCATCTCAAAAAAGAAAAAAGAAAAAGAAAAACTCATTTTAACTCCCTTATTATCTGACTTTAGCTGTGCCAATCAGCCAGTATTTCTGGCTTTCAAACTTTACTAAAGGCTCAGAGAAAGGACAATCCTAGGTGGTTCGTGGAGGGGAGGGGAGTCAACAATTAATGAAAAGTCATGCAGATCTCAAACCAGAAAGGACTCATTCCCTAAGCCAGGATTGAATCCGGACCATGGCAGTGAGAATGCCGAATCCTATCCATCAGAACACCAGGGAGAGAAGCTTAATTGCTTTTGGACGAAGCTGGACTCCCTAGCTGGAAAAGCAGGAGAATCCACCAGATGCACGGCAGGGAGCACAGGTCACCCTGCTGTTGGGCACCCTTGGGCCAATCATTCAAACCCTGGCTGCCAGGGGAGTAGAGGGGCCACCATTCCCCACTCCGTCCTGCACACACCTGCAGCCACTGGGGCGTGCCATTTCCTCTACCCTCAGAAGAGGTCCGAGGAGAAAAAGGCTTAGAAGCAAAAGGAAAAAAGACTTTTTGTTTTGCATGATGCTCACCCTTCCTCAAGCCACACGTTGGGTGCCAGAAAAGGTAGGAAAATCCAGGTTCTTGTCACACAACCAGGAAATATTAGGCTCACAGACACTTTGAAGGGTGAGGGGAAATGGAATTTACTGGGTGAAAAAGGAAAAAGAGAAAAACTTTCAGCAGAATGAGAGAGAAGCCTGTTAACCGGCTTCTGCCCCACCACACAGGAACTCAAGACCAGGCCCCTTCCCTCTGCAAACGCGTGAACTTTTGTGTCTCCACCCAGTTGGAGATTCTCTGGGACTGACAGTCCTGTTTTTCAGCCTTGAGGTTATTGCATAGGTACAAAAAACCCTTCAAAAAATCAATAAATCCAAGAGCTGGTTTCTTGAGGCTGTTTTAGGTTTGAAGACAAGGTTTTGCCAAGGCGGGGCTTGGGGGTGCCTTGGCTCCCTCCTGTCTCTATCAAAGCCAAGTAGCAAAACCAGTATAAAATAGAGAAATCAGGCAAAAAAAAAAAAAAAAGACGCTGACTTTGTTTATAGGTATTTCCATGAGAAATCGTCATAATGGATGGATTTTTCCCTTATGTGTTTGCATTTCCAGACACCCCTTATTTATTTGTGAGTATGAAAATTATTTCCTTACCAAATATGGATCTTTTATATTACTCGATATTTTCCTTCTACTCAATAACGATCAAGAGTCATAATGATAAACATGATTGCTTTCTAGGTCCTAATTACATTTCTGCTACAATAATTATTTTTGGTCCAATTTTATAGATGAAGAAAATATGGTTTATCAAGTAATTGCCCCAAGGTTAAGAAATAGGAAAGCATAGATTTGAATCCATGTATGCCTTTCCAGATCTTGTGTTCTCTCCATATTTCCAGTTAACATATTGAGAGTTCTGAGAAAACTATCACAGTTGTAGCCCATTTCAGGGAGTGGATGGGATAGAGGTAACGTATAGAAAACTGTCATATTCCTGTTCCTGATACACAGGTTTCATTTGCTGTTCATCACACATAGCCTTATCTGGGTGAAAAACACAAGTAAAAGCTTGAAATTTTACTTGATGGTATTTGATGAAGGTTTATTATTATAACCATCTGGAATGGATCAAAGTCTAATTATAGTTCAAAGGTGAGTCAAAGTAAAGTCTGATAGCATGATTGATATATGCAGCGCAAAAGATTACAGATTAATTTTATAATGATTTATAATCCTTTGGGTATGTTCCCAGTACTGGGATTGCTGGGTCAAATGGAATTTCTATTTCTAGGTCCGTGAGGAATCATCACACTGTCTTCCACAATGGTTGAACTAATTTACACTCCCACCAACAGTGTAAAAGTGTTTCTATTTCTCCACATCCTCTCCAGCATCTGTTGTCTCCATATTTTTTAATGATTGCCATTCTAACTGGCGTGAGATGGTATCTCAATGTAGTTTTGATTTGCATTTCTCCAATCAGTGATGATGAGCATTTTTTCATATGTTTGTTGGCCGCATGAATATTTTCTTTTGAAAGATGTCAGTTCACTTGAGGCCAGGAGTTAAGACCAGCCTGGGCAACATAATGAGAACCTGTCTCTACAAAAATTTTTAAATTAGCCAGGCATTGTGGCATGCACCTGTAGTCCCAGCTACTGGGGAGGCTGAGGTGGGAGGATTGCTTTTGCCCAGAAGGACAAGGCTGAAGTGAACCTTGATTACACCACTGCACTCCAGCCTGGGCAACAGAGAGAGACCCTGTCTCAAAAAAAAAAAAGTAAACAATAAAGAAGATTTAGGGGAAAAGAAGAGTAAATCAGCTGCATGGGGTCCCCACAAATTAAAATACACATTAACCATCATGATACTGATTAAACAAATATTTATTATTTATAAGCAATTTGATTGTATGTCTAGAAATAGGAAGACAGTTGACAGTGAAAATAAATGTCTTAGAAAAAGTGCCCGATAAATTGTCTATATACACAGCAAATATTCACAAATTGATATTCCTCAATATAGTATAATTAGTTGTTGACACTAGCAATAAAAACATAATGTTTAGAAATTATGTGAAAGAAACATAGGTTCTGTATGAAGAGAATTATTAAATGGAGTGAGACTAAGAGCTGATTTGAATAAATTGAAATATTTGCTTTAATTGGATTTGAAGACTGAATTGTAAAGATACTAGTATTTGATATACTTAATAGATGTTCCAAAGATATTCAATAATAATTCAACACCTATTCTAATTTTTAAAAATATATCTATTTAAAGTAGATTCTAGTAGGCTATATTGAGGTGATTTTTTTCCCTGTAAAAAAAGCAGAGAATGGTTATACCACCAGAGGAAATTTCATTAAAATCAAGACCAAGACAAATATGTTCATTATCTCTACTATTATTTAATATTACTTTAGAAATTACATTCACTGTAAAGAATTTTTTTTTTTTTTTGAGACGAGTCTCCCTCTGTTGCCCAGGCTGGGTGCAGTGGTGGGATCTCAGCTCACTGCAACCTCCGCCTCCCAGGTTCAAGTGATTCTGCCTCAGCCTCCCGAGTAGCTGGGACTACAAGTGCACACCACCACGCCCAGCTAATTTTTTGTGTTTTTAGTAGAGACAGGGTTTCACCATATTGGCCAGGCTGGTCTCAAACTCCTGATCCACCCGTTTAAGCCTCCCAAAGTGCTGGGATTACAGGCATGAGCACCCGCACTCAGCCTGTAAAGAGATATTAAAAAGAAATAAGTTCTGTAACTTTCGAAAAGAAGACAAAATTATCATTGCTTGAAGAACATAGGCGTATAGTCCTGGAAATAATTAGAAACAACATAAAATGTCTTGGTATAAATGAATTTTATAAAAGGATAGAACAAATGGTAACTATTTAAAACATCAATAGCTTTTATGCATATCAGTAAGCCTTACGTATAAAACATAATGGGAGAAATGATGACATTCCCAAGGGGATCTAGTTTTAAAAATGATAAAAATTGATATGACATATCTCCGGAAACCCGGCGGGCGCAAGTCGAGCAGTTGGCCATTGGAGCCCGGCTGAAACGAGAGTACCTGCTTCAGTATAACGACTCCAACCGCCGAGGACTCGTCGTAAATCCTGCCTTGGTTCCTTGGGCCTGTGCAAGAGCAAACGTCTATCCTAATTTCAGAGCCACTCCTAAAAACTCACTCGGGGGAGCCGTGGTTGGATTTGGGCCCCTCATCTTGTGGTATTATATTCTCAAAACTGACAGGGATAAGAAAGAAAAACTTATCCAGGAAGGAAGATTGGATCAAACATTTAGTCTCTCATATTAGGTCTGGCAATGATGACTACGTGTATTAATTACCTTAAATAAATCATCTATTAATCATTTTTAAAAAATTGAGAAGTTTGAAAGAAGATTTGAATAACAAATGGAGAGACAGTTTTGCAGAGCTGGGATGATGGTAGTGGTGACTGGAATAAGGAAGTCATCACAATGCCCCTGTTGAATTATAATTTTCCTGGGTTCCAGCCATATCACAAGGATCCCTCACAATCATCAGACACGGTGGTCTCATCTATGTGTCATTTTGTGGAATAATTCAATTCCACAACCAATTACACCCCTCTAATTCAATGTCCTTGCAAATACCTACACCAGAGGGAAGGAGAAAGGAAAGACACAATAAGATGGGAAAAAAAGTTATAAGCTAAGCCAGCCTTTTAATGATAATAGCAACCAAAACCTTATTTATAGAAGACAAGGGTCATAACTTTCTGATTTAATTAAATCCTAATCAAAATGCCGGTGGCATTTTATTTGCAGAACTGACATAACCATGTTAATATTCACCTATTAGAATAACTAGGAAAGAATGCCTAATTTTTAAAGAAGAGTATAATCATTTTCAAGGGTATGCCGTTCTGATGTCTGGATTCGCAATAAGTGTTAAACATTTCACTAATGTTGCCTGAGTATTATTTGCTAAGTGCTTTGAACTTTAACCCCCATCTTTTAGCTTCACCAAAAAGCAGAGAAACAAAAACAACCATAAAACTTGGATTTGTAATGGAAATTTAATCTATGGTCAAATGAATTAATACTTAATATTGCCTAGAGTCAAAAGGAAAGGGAAGCGTTGAAGTAATCCAGCATTGGTTGAGCACAACGTATTTGCCAGGCCCTGTGTTAAACACTTCATCTCCTTTAATTCTGATAACATCTTAGTATTAATGACAATTATATAAGAGTAAGCCAAAGATTAGAGTGTATTGGGAGTTGAATTCAAGTTTTTCTGGCTCCCTAGCCTGTGCTCACACACTATCACCATGTCTTGTCTAACCAATTACTTCACTGAGTGCTGTTGTTTGTTATGGCATTTTTCACTGGTAGACAGAGATCAAGTACTCACCTGCTGAAAAAACTACGTTCCCTGTTAAGTGTTTGCTGGTTTATTTTATTTTATTTTTTTCGACAGAGTCTCACTCTGTCGCCAGGCTGGAGTGCAGTGGTGCGATCTCAGCTCACAGCAACCTTCCCCTCCGGGTTCAAGCGATTTTCCTGTCTCGGCCTCCTGAGTAGCTGGGACTACAGGGTGCATGCCACCGTGCCTAGCTAATTTTTGTATTTTGGGTAGAGACGGGGTTTTACCATGTTGGCCAGAATGGTCTCTATCTCTTGACCTTGTGATCTGCCCACCTCGGCTTCCCAAAGTGCTGGCTGGGATTACAGGTGTGAACCAACGCACCCGACTTGCTGTGTTTTTTATTATTCTGCATGATTTAGTAATATCGAACTTTATCCTAATATATATCTGCATTCCAGTCACATTCCCACCAGTTAATAGCTGTGTAACTTTGGACAAGCTATTTAAACATTTGGAGCTTCAATTCCAGCAGCATACATACAATTTCCTAAAGCAACCCGGAAAAGAGGATAGTCTATTTTGTCATGACTCCATGCAACTATTTTGATAAAATCTGCACCTTCACAATGAATCCAATGACATTTATTTAGGGTAAAGATATTGTTGTATTGCCTCTCCTGTGCATTAAATGTTGGGTGGTTTTTATCACCCAGCCTACGGTGAAAAGTAAAGAAACAAATGTGGCTCACACCTAGCCACTTTTTTTTTTTTTTGGAATGGAGTCTCGCTTTGTAGCCTAGGCTGAAGTGCAGTGGCGTGATCTTGGCTCACTGCAACCTCCACTTCCAGGGTCCTGGTTCAAGCAATTCTCCTACCTCAGCCTCCCAAGTAGCTGGGATTACGGGCACGAGCCACCACACCCAGCTAATTTTTGTATTTTTTCGTAGAGACGGGGTTTCACCATGTTGGCCAGTCTGGTCTTAAACTCCTGACCTTGTGATCCACCTGCCTCAGCCTCCCAAAGTGCCAGGATTACAGGCGTGAGCCAGCGCGCCCGGCCAACACCTAGCCACTTTTAAATCAAAAGCTCAAATAAAGAACCAAGTCAAAAGTCTGAATACAGAAAATTTTGACTTTCCCATATAGCAAGTGAGCCATGTATATAGAACTGTTGGATATCGGCCGCCCGTGGTGGCTGACGCCTGTAATCCCAGCACTTTGAGAGGCCGAGTCGGGTGGCTGACCTGGGGTCAGGAGTTCGAGACCAGCCTGGCCAATAGGGTGAAACCCCGTCTCTACTAAAAATACAAAAAATTATCCAGGCATGGTGGCATGTGCCTGTAGTCCCTGCTGCTCGAGAGGCTGAGGCAGAATTGCTTGAACCCGGGAGGTAGAGGTTGCTGAGATCGCGCCACTGCACTCCAGCTTGGGTGACAGAGTGAGACTCCGTCTCAAAAAATAAAAACCAAAACTCTTGGATATAAGCTATGGAAAAACTTGCCAAATGGAATCACATCATTTTTCAGAGGGAGAGACTGATGAAAATGTATTTGATCAACCGGAATATACTGACACCAAGTACTTGTTAGGTGCTGTGCTAGGTGTGGAGGGCACAGAGACAAATTATATACAGTTTCTACCCTCAAGGTTTTTAGAGTCTAGTTGGGGTTGGGGAAGAAACATAAACGGACAAATCATAATCTTTCTTGATGATCTTTTCTGTGCTATTAAGAATTTTTTTTCTCAATAAGGCTTCAGTTAGACATCAGTGATGCCGAGGGGTTAAATGACTAAGATTGCAAGTGGTGGAGCTGGGACTTAGCACATAAGTGTGTTTGCACTAAAGCTGATCTGCTTTCCATTCATTATGGCAACAGTTTACTTATGTTGTATGTAGTGCCATTTATAATTCCCAGCGAGAGACTCATCTTGTTTCCCAAATGATTCACACCTGAAAAATCCAGGCACACATGACCAATAGGATCAAAGCTCAAATGAAGTGTTCTGAAACCAACAGGCCAGGTGTCCATGTTCTTGACTATTTTTTTGTGTCAGGAAGGAGCAGTTAGGTTAGAAAGTGAGAGCCGCAATATTGAGCCCTTCTGCGAAAATCATATGTTTTGGGCTGTGAAGGCAGCAGTTACCCCTATGTTTTTGCCATCTCAGTGGGAACCAATCCTAAGAGGGCAGTTTCTCAAAAATAGCTGTTATCTAGAAAAGGGGAGGTGAAAGGCCTAACTCAGAGCCTTGAGCTACTCACAGCTAGGCCCAGCTTTTCACATCAGGTTCTCTAGTTGGGAGGCCCTAGAAACAGTTTCTTTAAAAACTTCAGCAGAGTTTTTCAAGTAGAGTTATTAATAGAAGAGCCATGAGAAATGTTTTGGTGGCCATAAATAAAAACATATTTGCAGATTCCAGTCAACAGACCCAGAATTGAAAACTGACTTGGCCAGTAGATAGTTGTTTTGTATTAATTCTAGAGCAATTCAAGACACATTGTATTCACTCCATAAATATTCGTTGATATAGTGAATATATTTGTTCTTCCCCATCAGACTGTGAGACCCTTGAGGGTAAAGTCCATAGATCATTGGTCTTTGTAAATCTCACATCCAGTTCACTGCCTAAATTCTGTTAAGTTCCACTGAATTTTAAATTAATGATTCTTTGGTAAGAAACTCTGATAGGCAAAACATTCACCCAATGTGAACATAATACAGGAGATATTATTGATGTAGGCACCATGTATTTTGTTGATTGTGTACCAAGCAAACTCTTCTAATCAGCTGTGAGTCTGTGAGGGCAAAGGTGTCTGACTCCTCTTTGGCAATTCACAGAAGCTGACAGATTACAGTACATGTAATGATTTACTGCAACATTTCCTAGAGCTTTATCATTTGAGTGTCACTCAGGGTTTTTGCTTCATCTGTGCACAGTCCGTATGTTTACTTAACGTGTTTCTGTGGTATTTTTGAAATAAAAAGTATCACTTGAAATGAAACATAACTCTACGATTAAAAAACTAAGAACAAAAAATAATGCTATTAAATATTTTTAAATGAAATTAAGATTTGGTACAAGTAGTAGTAAGCTACTATTGTGCATTGCACTAACATTTTATATATCTTCTCTCTTTCAATCCTCATGATAGCTCTTCTAAAAAATATTTTCCCATTACCACAGATGAGATTAAAATCTAGATAGGTAACAGCCCAGTGTCACACAGCTAGTGTAAGGGAGGGTCAGGACTCTAAACCGAGCTTTTTTTAAAAATACTAAAGCTAACATGGGATGCAGTATAGGCAGTCCTTAACTTTATTATTCTCAAGTGATTCCCCCTTTTTCTTACGAATCCAGTTCTCCTTGGTTCTCAGACTATTGCTTGTTTATGCTTTCAGCAGCTCCTCATCCCACAGGTCGTTCCCAGACCTTCTGGCCCACTGCCATAACCCAACACCAAGGTCTGCTAGAGCAGAGGAAAAATGGATACTTTTTCATCTTTATATATATATATATTTTTTTTTTATTGCATTTTAGATTTTGGGGTACATGTGAAGAACATGCAAGATTGTTGCATAGGTACACACATGGCAATGTGGTTTGCTGCCTTCCTCCCCATCACCTATATCTGGCATTTCTCCCCGTGTTATCCCTCCCGAACTCCCCACCCCCCAATGTCCCTCCCCTAGATCTCCTCCACAGACCCCAGTGTGTGATGCTCCCCTCCCTGTGTCCATGTGTTCTCATTGTTCAACATCCACCTATGAGTGAGAACATGCTGTGTTTGATTTTCTGTTCTTGTGTCAGTTTGCTGAGAATGATGGTTTCTAGGTTCATCCATGTCCCTACAAAGGACATGAACTCATCGTTTTTTATGACTGCATAGCATTCCATGGTGTATATGTGCCACATTTTCCCTGTCCAGTCTATCATCGATGGGCATTTGGGTTGGTTCCAGGTCTTTGCTATTGTAAACAGTGCTGCAATGAACATATGTGTGCATGTGTCCTTATAGTAGAACGATTTATAATCCTTTGGATATATACCCAGTAATGGGATTGCTGGGTCAAATGGAATTTCTATTTCTAGGTCCTTGAGGATTTTTTTTTCTCATCTTTTTGAGATAAAAAAACAATTACTATTCATAACTTACTGAGAACTATTAAGGAGTGAGCATCCTGAGGAAGGCTCTTTGTGATCTGGTTTCTGGGCATAAGAATGCAGATAAGTGCTTCAGGGAGAGATTGAAATTGTCCTCCCTGTGCAAAAGTCTGGGAGAGGAGATGGAGTTTGGAGATTGCTGTGGGGTAAGAGAGGAAGGGAGGGAAGGAAAGAGCTGAGACCGAGCTTTGGTCTCCAGGAAATGTGGGAGACAAGGGAGGGCACAGGGCCAGGCTCATGGTGGGTACCCAGTAAATGCCCTTGAGATTTAACTAGGGTGAGGTGTGGTAAGTTGTGGGTATTCACATAACGAGAAAATTACTTTCCGAGTTGAAGCTGTGACCTGGCCTTTCCCTTTTGGTTCACAAAAATCTTTTCTCTGTTTTTGTAAGCTGGGTAGCTGAATCAAGGAAGTTTGAGGCAGGTATGATTTAGGGCAAGGTTTGGTCCAAGGAGTAATGGATCTGGGACTGGTAATTGAAGCCAAGGGATAGAATATGCAGTAAAAGAAATAAGAAAGGGAACTATATGGTTTGTTGAAACCAGAACTCCTTTTCCCCTAAGCCAACTATAAAACCTAAAAACATAACTCTAACTTTCCCTCTGCCTTTCTGTGTAAAAACTGGCCATAAAGAAATGATCTGCCTAACCTTATTTGACTGTAGCTCATAAGACCCCCATTCTAGAGAGGGATCTGCCACATACCCAGAAGGGAGGAATGCTGCTCAGAGAGATCAAGAAGAATCTAGACAGACAGGCCTTGCTGAGTTTCCCCTCTTAGTCTACTTGCATTAGCTCATACTTTTTTTGCCCAATCATATTTCTACACGGCTGTCCATACTTTGTTGAACTTAAACATGGACAAAATGGACAATTTCTTTTGTATCCCTGGGTCTTCATTCTGAAGGCTCTTGTGCCTACATGCTGAATCCATTTGTATGCCTTTTCTCCAATTAATCTGCCTTCTGTGAATTGGTTTTTCAGCAAACCCTCAGAAGGCCAAAGGGAAGGCTCTCCCTTAGCCCCTACAGCACCCACTCTCCACTGTGTCAAATAATTTATTTATATTATTCAATGAAATCTTCAGAGTAACTGCAAGGCAGATGTCCCTACGTGACAGATGAGGAAATAGGTTCAGAATGATCTGAAGCAGTTCAGCCCACCAAAGTGGTATAAAGATTATTTTAAACTGAAAATATCTGAGAGCAGAGAGCAGCAGCAGAAATAAACATTACCTAAATTTAAGCAGAACCTCCTGAAAATACAACCACAATTGAACAATTGATTCTGAGGGAGTTTCCTATTTGTATTAGGACTGACCCCTTAGCATTGAGAAGTGCAAATGCAGCTGCATAAGCCTCCCCAGGGGGAAATTTCCAGCCTAGGAAAAAGATAAACTGCTCATTTTCTTTAGCATCAAAAACCCAATAGAACCTTCCATACTTTCACATTGAAGCCCTAACCTCTCCTTTGTTAAAATGGGTATATAAATCTCCCTCTCTGGCTTATTCAGCAAGTCACTCATTATTCACTGGTCCCATGTGCATGTGAAAATAAACATTGTCTTTACTCCTGTTCATGTGTCTATTGTCGGTTAATTTGCAGGCCCTGTCATTTGACTGCTGAAACTTTAGATGATAGAAGATAGATAGAATAGTGTGGTTCCCTAGAACAGCAGTCCCCAAACTTTCTGGCACCAGGGCAGGGTTTCCTGGAAAACAATTTTTCCATGGGGTGGGGAGTCAGAGGAGAGAGTGGTGGCGGATTAGGAGGATGGCTGCGGGATGAAACTGTTCCACCTCAGATGGCCAGGCATTAGATTCTCATAAGGAGCATGCAACCTTAATTCTTTGCATGTGCAGTTCACAATAGGGTTCATGCTCCTATGAGAATCTAATGCCTCTGCTGACTCTGCTGATCTGACAGGAGGTGAAGCTCAGGCCATGATGCTCTGCATGCCCACTGCTCACCTCCTGCTGTGTTGCCTGATTCCTAACAGATTATGGACGAATACCCATCCGTGGCCCAGGAGTTGGGGACCTCTGCCCAGTACCTATCCAGGGTTCTTAAACCTCACATAATCAGGATCCAGGCCATTGCTCCCAAACTTGTTGAAGCTGAAGCAAACTTTGTACATGAGTGGGCACAGGAAGAAGCTGTGTTCCTACAAGGAGTGGAGTAACAATTAAGACCAATAAGTGGTCACTTTACAGAATTATCTTCTGTCCTAGAAGCTTCTGGGCAGTCACAGATCCTGGGGAAAAGCTGACTTGAGTCAAGACTGTTTGTCAGAGCAGCCAGGGTAGCCTTTGGATTCAGGGAGACTACACTGATTGAAGACAATTCACTAAACATCCCTTAGCCTCAGTTCTGTAAATTGCAGATACTCTTTATCTATTGCCAGAGATCTTGTAGGGAAGGGGGATGATATTAGACAAGTGTTTGCCACAGCAAATTAAGCTTATAATATTAGCAGCACCTCTGGAAAACATTTTAAAATTCAAATATACTTTGTAGACAACTGTATCTGCACACGTAAAACATATCCAACACACAAATGCATGTAGAAAATAAGAAAAATAATTTTAAAAATTAATCCTTCCAATATTTGCTGTTTTAAGCAAGCTGCAACATATAACATTGCAATTAGAATTTAGAGAACTGTTATATTTCTAGAATTTTGGCAAACTTTGGTGCTCAGATCAACTATTCACATGTAAAGCAACGCAAAATGTTATGGTAAATAACATTGTAACCTAGACTTTTGAGGATATTTGTCTTCAATGATTAATTGTTCTTAAAAGAAACTAAGAATTGATTTTTTTGTTTTGTTCTAATTCAAAAGCCATCAGAAAGCCCTAGAGTCATTCTAATATTTCATGAAAAAGGACACTTAGCCTTTTCTTTTTCTTTTCTTTTTTAATTATTTTTATTTATTTTTTTAGAGATAGGGTTTTGCCATGTTGCCCAGGTTGGTCGTAAACTCCTGGCCTCAGGTGATCCTCCCACCTCACCAAGTCAGAAAGGAGGAGATTGGAAAGTGGCACACTATTCATATGCATTTATGTGTGTGTATATATATATGTGTGTGTATGTGTGTGTATAATTGCATTTTTGGTTCTGGGGTACATGTGCAGAACATGCAGGATTGTTGCATAGGTACCTACATAGCAATGTGGTTTGCTGCCTCCATCCCCTGTCACCTATATCTGGCATTACTCCCCCCGTTATCCCTCCCCAACGTCCCTCCCCATTCCCCTCCAACAGACCCCAGTGTGTGATGCTCCCATCCCTGTGTCCACGTGTGCTCATTGTTCAACACCCACATATGAGTCAGAACATGCAGTGTTTGATTTTCTGTTCTTGTGTCAGTTTGCTGAGAATGATGGTTTCCAGATTCATCCATGTCCCTACAAACGACACAAACTCATCCTTTTTTATGGCTGCATAGTATTCCATGGTGTATATGTGCCACATTTTCTTTATTCAGTCTATCATTGATGGGCATTTGGGTTGGTTCCAGGTCTTTGCTATTGTAAACAGTGCCACAATGAACATATGTGTGCATGTGTCT